>JAVYIG010009107.1:0-81931 GCA_035222895.1 Strongylocentrotus droebachiensis | reverse complement strand
GTTGTTAATTAATTACTTTTGTTGTTGTAATTTTGAGAAAGTCTATGTAGACTAATAAATAACCTAGTTTGTTTTTAATCACTGTGAAATTAGAAGAGAATAGAAGAAGCGCTGAAGAAGAAGAAGAAGAAAAAGAAAAAGAAAAAGAAGGAGAAGAAAAAAGAAGAAGATCGAAGACTGGAAGAAGAAGAAGAAGAAGAAGAAGAAGGAGAAGAAGATCGAAGAAAAAGAAGGAGAAGAAGAAGAATTTAGCAGAAATATAAAAAGAATTATAATTAACGGAGAAGAGGATCGCTTGCTGTAGTGTTGTTGATTAATTATTTTTGTTGTTGTGAAATAGATGAAGGTGAGTGAAAACCAGAGATGATGTCTCGATCACCTCCCTGATAAAACGCACACACTATTTATATTTGCATAAGTAATATCGGCAGTGTCACCATTTGTTTTCATCTAGCACTGTTTTTTTTTTACACGTGTGACGTCGTCTTTTCTAGTACCGGTAGTAGTCGCAATGCTTATGAAAGGAATTATCATCCGAGATGGCATCTCGATTTGGATTGCAATTCTCACGTCATGTCTTGTTATCGAGGGCATGCAAAGTACAGACGGCCCGACGAATGATTTCTCCATCGGTGGGTAAAAATTTGGCCTCATTTTCAACTTCATCGAGCACAGATCACCGTTTGCTTCAGCGTAATCGCGATCGTGAGTAGTTTGCTGGTCGGTTGTGTGCCGTCAAGGTGCCCGAAACTCCTCCGGTGATTGATGGGGTTGATTGGGTCTGTGGTGGCAGGCTGACTGTTTGTTGATGCATGATGTGGAGTGGTTGATGATCCAAGTATCTTAGGAGTAATTCGCAAGCGCAAGCGACCCCAGGTCTGGCTAGGCGAGTGAAAAATGGGAAGGGGGGGCTCGGGAGGGGAGGGGTGGGGGGTCACTTCCAACATGACTGGCTACGCATCCGCATCCCAGTTAAAATTTGTTTATTTTTTTGGGGGGCTCCATTTATAATTTTATATGTATCCAATTTTGGTAAATTTTCGGGGGCTACTTTTTCAACTTTCAGGGCTCTTTTTTCCATTTCAGGGGCGACTTTTTCATTTATTCTTAAAAATAAAAGGAGAAATTTTTGTTGAGATTGTTTAGTACACTGTAGATCTAGGCTTAATAGTTACTGGCTTATTTATCTTTGATTAAGGTTATGGGCTTCCTGCTTCATATTTACCCATCAATTACGTACCCGTTCTAGGAGAGAGCGGCTGCTTGTAGTCGTAGGGCGATTGCTTTGCACCATTTCCTTTTGTTTAGTCGCCCTGTAATCATATTTTGGGCCTATTTCGGGGGGTTCTTATTGGCATTTTTGGGGCGAACATGCCCGCCGCCCCTTTGTATTTTTTTCCCTTTTCCAGAAATATGCGAGAAACGGGTCAGTAATACCAATAGGTGAGCCATAGTCAATTAAGAATTAGAAAGTTGTGAATATTTGAAGGTCCATCAATCAGACACAAATTGGCAATTCTGTGACGTATCTTGTGAGGTCCGCTCCCATTTGCCATGTTTTGGCATAATTTACTGAAAAAACTTAAATGATGTATATTCACCCTAAATATTGTTATTGCAAATATGTTTTTATACAACCTATACTGTATAAAACATATCTATTCCTTCCCCTCCCCCCTCCTCCCCTCCCCCTCCCCCCCCTCCCCCTCCTCCCCTCCCCCCCCCCTCCCCCTCCTCCCCTCCCCCTCCTCCCCTCCCCCTCCTCCCCTCCCCCCTCCTCCCCTCCCCCTCCTCCCCTCCCCCTCCTCCCCTCCCCTCCCCTCCCCTCCTTTCCTCTTCTCCTCTTCTCCTCTCCTCTCCTCTCCTCTCCTCTCCTCTCCTCTCCTCTCCAAGGTTTGTCTATTCAATTAAAAACTGCATTTCTTTCATCTCCTGGAGTACTCTCTCTCCCTTTTGTATTTACACTGTAACTCCAATAAACAATGAAATGTACCTTGGAATTCCTTCCCATTCATTACTGTATGACCACTTAATGTGGTCATTGGTATGACAAGTATATTTGGCATGTCGCCCTCTACTGTTAAGGTTAAGTCATTCTATAAGTTGACATTCACTACGGGCGTGACACCTTGCATGTGTAATCTGCTGGTATTGAGTAAGCCCTGGCTGAAAGCAGGATAATCAACGTGGGTGTGTGCTACTGCTGGAAGCTCATTGAAGTGAACATTGTACTGCACTATTGCATTGTCATCCCTATATCATATTACATGTATATTAAGGAAGTGTTTGAGTTGGATAGGACTAAAAGCAGCTATTTCTAGAAGCTTGGGTAGTGCATGATAATCGCCCCAGTAGAGCTATTTTGTGTTTATAAGAAAGTCATCGAGTCTGGGAAGTTTGAAACTGACTGCTTTGAGTGCCACTGATTGCTTTATAACAAACCTGCTACCTGTTTTGTTTACTATAAATATTTGTTTTGAGAATGAGCATGGGTAATTCACAGCAGATGCCACCATCAGGTTAGTCATACATGAATTCATATTATCTTCTGTTTTCTTTTTAAATGTGTTCATGCAAAGTATTGAATATTGGAAAGTAAAGTAACCTTCATCACATTTCCACAATTTTGATTGTACACACCCTTAATTTCAATTAAATGCATTAGAGATTCAGAGAATAACATTTTAATGCTGCAAGGCACCAATTCAATATTTGGTCTGCCATATGATTACAAAGAGAAGAAAGTGTGAGTTATATACATGTACATGTAGATTGAAACTTTTTAATTATCAGCTCATTCAGCTAAAATACAGATGATATTAAAGATACTATGTCCCTTTTGCAGCTAACCTCAAATTCTTTAGAACTTTGCAGGAATTATGAATATGTCATGTATGTCCTATCTGTGAAATTTAAACGTTAGCAGTGTCCTCATATTCAAATTATGCAAGGAAACCTGTTTACTTGCTAGACTTCACTGTCAGACACTATTGAGTGACTGACTGGCCTTTTTTCTTCTTTGGTAATAACATACATGAAAAGAGTTGTATAGGGTACATGAGCATTTGTCTACATCAATAACCCACTTCTTGTGATGGCCAAGATTAAACTGATTGAATCTTTGCGCAGCATAAAACGTATGACCATTCGGTACAATTGTCTGAAAATCAAGACTATTACTTTTGGGCTCTATAGCCCTAAAGTCGATTTGACAACTAATAGTCATTATTTTCCTACTTGAAGACATTTTCAAGCCCTACCTTTTTTAGGGAAGTTCTAAATTAGTATTATCTTTCAAATGCAGTTGGAATTTAACTTTTTCATTTTTTGGGCCTGCAAATGGGACATAGTACCTTTAAAGTACCGTAATATTGAGATTCTCATTTGCTGTGTGACTGCTACAATGTAGTTTATAACATTCATGAATATATCTGGATCTACATGATATCCATTTTTCTCCTCTAAGTTTCTGCCACCCACCCAGTCTGTTCCTCAGATTTTCTTATCCACTCAATCGCATCTTCATATAGAGCCAGAAGGGTATTAGCTCATTGTCTTTAACACTAAGTTAGCATCCTTCTTTGGATCAAGAAACGATCTGTTAATGGAGGTGAATTGGCATTAAACTCTCTCAAGACTATAAAGGATTCTTGCTCTTGGATATTTTTTTCCTTGTACTTTAAAGTGTAAAATCTTCATTATTTTTTAATTACCACGATCCACATACATGTACATGTATTTCATCAACCAACATTGAGGTAATTGCATGTACAAGTCCAACATGTACTATTGTACATGTCGGAATGACAATCAGGAAATTTAGTTCAGTTTTGTAAACTGAGTATGAACTATGAAGTATGTTGGAAATCAATGAAAGGATTTTGTTAAGAAAAAGAAACTGAAACAAACTTTTGCACAAGTGAGTTGCATTCACATGACTTGAACTACTTCTACAATGTAATTCAATGAGGATAACTCTGTGTGATCCCCATAAATATAAGTGCCGAAGATTGTTGGTCATGAATATTCAAGAACAAAAAACATTTTTTTATATTTTATTCCGTGTATCACTCACAGACTCACAGTCACTTTTGTAGTTAGCACAAGAATGTATGTACATGTATGATGAAGAGAGTGAAGAAAACAAAAACTATTACATGTACATTTTCTCTATCCTAGAACACATAATATGAACATGTAGATGATAGATCCATTTGAGATATATACACTATATTATAAATATTATATTATATTACAAATTATACCCTTATAACTCAATGGCATCCATCATTGTCATGTTTTTTTTAGCAGATTGTTTTCTTTGAAACAATATATTTTCATTATGTTCTCTCCTTAAACTAGTTCTAAGATACACACATTCAATATTTCATGTTTTTAAGGCAGCTACCAACAATTTCAGAATATCAGGAAGTAGCGTGACTTCTCTTCATGAATAAAATTCAGTTATAATATATATCCTCACTCTATGCTTGCCATGGCAACATTTTTATATTCATGGTAACGTGCAAAATTGGTAAAAGGCAAATGGGTCGCAGGTAATTTCATTTTTTATTTTGATTTATGTATTAAAGATAAACTTGAGTTCTGGTAAAAAAAAGAAAATGAACTCTCACAGAATCAAACGAAACGTACACTGAATGTTCAAGAGTACAAATAAATGTCATTTTGCCAAACAATTTTGGTAGAAAATGTATACTGGCTGAGTAATGAGCATAGAAAGATAAGGAAATCAAGGTTAGTAGCCCCGACACCATTTGTGTAGTCCCATATTTTTAGTGGATAAAATTTAAGGTAATGAACAATTTTGATTATTGACCAAAAAGAGCAGTACATTAAAGGTCGAGCTTGACAGGTAATAATCTTAATCTATTTTTACTTCTTATAATTTTCAAATCTAGTCAAAGAAATATTGATTATTTATGTGCTCTTAGACTACTCAAACAGAATAACATATTTTCACCCTACCTTAAAAGTGAATGACATTGTTTATCACCCTTGAGCATGGGGACTGGGGGAGCCCACTTCAATTTTGAACTTTTTGATTTTATGGGTTGAACTTTGTTCTTCACAAATAAAGGTTTTGAGGTCTAGTTTTTGTATCAAACTTGATGTGTCATATTGAATATATTTTTGTAAAATTGTGCAATATCATTATCAATGACATAGCACTTCTGATAAATCTCAAAAATAATAAGGACTAGGGCAGTGAAAAAATACACGGGGGCTCAGGGCGAAATAGCCCCCAAAATGCCTAAAAGAGCCCCCAAAAATCAGAAAAGAGCCCCTGTAAATTTGCATACAGTTCAATGCAAAACAAATTTTAGAATGTTATTTTCATGCAGGCAAGCTTGAAAGTAGCCCCCGAAAAATAAATATTAATTTTTTCCCTGGACTAGGGAAATTGATTTCAGTTTTAAATTGAAATAAAAAAATAATTAATTTAATTTGATAGTTTTTAAAAAAGGCGTCAAGCTTACACATTAGAAGAATTACATATAACTACTGTAAGCAGAAATAAAGGTGATATCTCTCTAGAAAGGTCGAAAAGACAACTGGATTTTTTTTTGGAAAAAATGTTCACCAATTTTCTATACCTAGATAGGTATTCGTATATGATTGGGAGAGGGGAGAGGGGAGGGGGTTATTGTGCACCCCAAACATATTTGTTCATTAGTCCAGGCTAGGCCCCATAGGAAAGGGACCGAACCATGTTTTTTTATATATACAATGTTTTTTGAGTGATTCTTGTCAATTTGAGGGTGCTGAATCCAAATCCGATGAGTGCCAGACGCGAAACCTTGAGCATTTTACGTAAAACGCAAAAATTCAAAATGGCCGCCAAAATGGCCGCCAAATCATGAAAACGCTTATTATATGGCTATTTAAAAGGTTATTTGATGTTTTCTTGTCAATTCGAGGGTGCTGAATCCGAATCCGATGAGTGCCAGACGCAAAAACTTGAGCATGTCTCGTAAAATGCGATAAAATTCAAAATGGCCGCCAAAATGGCCGCCAAATCATGAAAACGCTTATTATATGGCTATTTAAAAGGTTATTTGATGTTTTCTTGACAAATCGAGGGTGCTGAATCCCAATCCGATGAGTGCCAGACGCGAATCCTAGAGGATTTTTCCGTAAAACGCGAAAATTCAAAATGGCCGCCAATATGACCGCCAAATAAATTTAATTACACATTTAATAAAACCATTAATGACGGCACGATTTAAGACCTCAGAGGTTTTTTTCTAAATGTGCAATTATCACCCGCAAACAATTATACAAACACCCACACACGCGCTCACCCACACACACACCCACCCCACCCTGGTACACACCCACATCCACACCCACCCCACCCCTCACACACACACAAACATCTACCACAAACATCACATAAAGTACACTGCCATATTTGTATAATGCATGACCCAAACACAAATTTGAGACTTTTCATTCTAGTTGGAGTCAGGTGACTTGTCACATGACTAGTGCCATGTCCTTCATATTCACCATGGAAACAAGCATCTGAGAGCTAGACCCATGGTTAACTGGCTACCACATCATGTAATTGATATATACAACAGGTAAGATGAAAGTATGCAAGTCTCCAAGAACAGAGCAGCAGCAAAAGATCTTGCTTTCCTACAGGCCGTGACAAGAAACGAGGATTGCCCAGAATTTAGCGGTTTCAATACAAAGCATGCACGGGACAGTGGACAGCAACTGAGGCCCAAGACTACAGTAGTGTACACTCCATTCTTAGATATGACACCAGCAGAACCTGACACAATGATGACGGCAATGGTACAGGCACAGTTCCCGACATCACTTACAGGTCAAGAATGGACAATTCTTACGTGTGATCAGCAACTCTACCAAGTGATGGTAAACATAGTCTGGGCTAACCAAGACAGATTTGCCAAGTTTGTACCCAGACTAGGTGGCATGCACATGATAATTAGTTTTCTAGGAAGTATCGGCTATTTGATGTCGGGAAGTGGGCTCGAAGACATACTGAAGTCACGATTTGCTGGAGTTCCAAAACTTCTGTCTGGGAAGAAGTTCCCACAGAATTTCAGGGCGCTTCGACTTGTCATTGAGGAGATATTAAGATCAGTACTGGAAGACCAACAATTCACTGACTTTGACGAGTTGATTGAAGTAGCCAGCAAGCAAAGGAGTCGAACTACAAAGTTGTGGATGAACTGTCTTGTAAAGCCCATGCTCATCTGTATGGCTTTTGTTAGAGCTGAGAGGGAGGGTATCTGGTCTCTCCATCTGCAAGCTGTCGAAGAAATGCTTCCCTATTTCTTTGCTTCAGGGCATATCAATTATGCACGCTATGGGCTATACGATCTCTGCTCCATGCAACGTCTGCCACCAGCATTACTCAAGCAGTTCTTAGCTGGAGAACATGTGATGCACCATCAGGATGGCATTTGGAACGGCATCTGTTCCGATATGTACATTGAAACGACGTACATGCGCTATGGAAAGGGACCTTCTCCTCCATCCACTCTACCCCTCCTCCATCCACCCTACCCCCCCCCCCTCCTCCTACCCTACCCCTCCTAAATCCACCCTACCTCTTCTCAATCCGCCCTACCTCTCCTCCATCCACCCTACCTCTCCTCCACCCACCCTACCTCTCCTCAATCCACCCAACCTCTTCTCAATCCACCCTGCCCCTCCTCCATCCACCCTACCCCTCCTCCTTCCATTCTACCTCTCCTCAATCCACCCTACCTCTATCACACCTCCTCTCCACCCTACCTCTCCTCCATCCACCCTATCTCTCCTCCATCCACCCTACCCCTCCTCCATCCACCCTACCTCTCCTCCATCCACCCTACCCCTCCTCCTTCCACCCTACCCCTCCTCCATTCACCCTATCTCTCCTCAATCCACCCTACCCCTCCTCCATCCACCCTACCTCTCCACCATCAACCCTACCCCTCCTCCTTCCACCCTACCCCCTCCTCCATCCCTCCTCCATCCACCCTACCCCTCCTCAATCCACCCTACCTCTATCACACCTCCTCTCCACCCTACCTCTCCTCCATCCACCCTACCTCTTCTCAATCCACCCTACCCCTCCTCCATCCACCCTACCCCTCCTCCATCCACCCTATCTCTCCTCGATCCACCCTACCTCTCCTCCATCCACCCTACCCCTCCTCTATCCACCCAACCCTCCTCCATTCACCCTACCCCTCCTCCATCCACCCAACCCTCCTCCATCCACCCATCCACTTTGAACGAGTCTACCCTTGCTATCTGGGCTTTGTCTCTCAGCTTCTTTGGACAACTGAAGAATGACTTGGAAGCCGTGCAAGAAGGGGAAGATCAGAAAGTTGTCACTTGTCACAAAGAAGAGAGTCTCAAAAGAATCAAATAAGATGCGGCTGACAGAAAGGGAATTCGAGAGGCGCTATCGACATGTATAGATGTATTTGACAGTGAGAAGCATCCTCCTCCATCTTCACTGGACAGGTTGTGGATGATCCAGCAGTAAATGCCGATGATGCAATCAAGATTGGAACTGATCAGATGAACGAGTACGAAAGAAAGTTGCCGAATGGGTTCCATGACACAATAAAGAGGAGAGTCAAAGGAATGGCAAAGGCTTCTGATATGTCATCTGGTCATTCTTGCACACCATCTACATTTCCAAACCAATGGAATACCACACACAACAAAGGTGGTAATGGAATCAACGTCTCGCACTCGAGAAGTCATAGATGTCAATGAGGTTATCAAGAAACACATGAAGATCATGCCCAATCTACTTGGAGCCCATGCATTGACTGGATGCGATACCGTTTCCTGTTTCTATGGAGTAGGAAAGGCGTCTGCACTCAAGAATTTGGAGCCCTATCCTGATTCTCTACTCCTTGGTAATACTGAAACGCCTCTCGATGAAGTAATAGAATCCTGCTTGAGATACTGGCATCCCTGTACCGAGAAGAACCAAATGACTCTCTTGACACAATGCGAAGAAACATTTTCACAAGGAAGGCTGGTGGCAAGCGCCTAGTACCTCCCAAATTAATGAGTCTTACACCAACTATGGCCGCTTTTCGGCCACATTGCCAGCGTGCCCATTATCAAGTAGCCTTGTGGGTGGCTGCTGGCAAGCCAGTACCCCCAGCCCTAGACCCATTGAAGAATGGATGGAGGATGAAGTCTTCTACGATTCAACCCGTCTATCTCGAAAATGATCAGCCAGTCGACCGGAAGAAGTCCTCAATATCATTAAGTGTGGGTGTAAGAGCGACTGCAGAACAGCCCAGTGCAGCTGCACCAAATCGCCATTGGCATGCTTGGAATTCTGCCGCTGTAAGGGCGATGTCCGCTGCCAAAATCCAATGAACAAGACATCAGAAGAGAGTGACAGTGACAGTGACATTAGCAGTTGTGAAGACTAATAATATTTGACATTGTTCGGCACTGCTATTTTGGAGGTGGTAAGACTAGAAAGACTTCAATATTATTATGGTAAATGATTGTCTATAATGGACAAAAATATGGTTTACAATGAATATCTATATCATCTATATGCTCATTAATTCATTATTTAATTTATACGTGTATATAACTTTCCCATTACACAAAGTAAACTTTGTTGATTTCTAGCTAGCCTGCTGGGTTCACTATATCGGTATCGACTACAAAAATAATAATCGTATTTTGCGTAAAATGCTCAAGGTTTCGCGTCTAGCACTCATCGGATTTGGAATCAGCACCCTCGAATGGACAAAAAACCATCAAAGAACCTTTTAAATGGACATAGAATGAGCGTTTTCATGATTCGGCGGCCATTTTGGCAGCCATTTTGATTTTTTTTGGAATCAAACAAGAAAACATCAAACAACCTTTTAAATAGACATAGAATAAGCGTTTTCATGATTTGGCGGCCATTTTGATTTTTTTTCTCCGCGTTTTACGAAAAATGCTCATGGTTTCACATCTGGCACTCATCGGATTCGGATTCAGCACCCTCGATTTGACAAGAAAACATCAAATAATCTTTTAAATGGCCATATAATAAGCTTTTTCATGATTTGGCGGCCCTTTTGGCGGCCATTTTGAATTTTTTCGCATTTTACGAGAAATGCTCAAGGTTTCGCGTCTGGCACTCATCGGATTCGGATTTAACACCTACGAATTGTCAAGAAAACATCAAACAACCTTTTAAATGGCCATATAATAAGCGTTTTCATGATTTGGCGGCCATTTTGGCGGCCATTTTGAATTTTTCGCATTTTACAAGAAATGCTCAAGGTTTCGCGTCTGGCACTCATCGGATTCAGATTCAGCACCCTCGAATTGACAAGAAAACATCAAATAACCTTTTAATTGGCCATATAATAAGCGTTTTCATGATTTGGCGGCCATTTTGGCGGCCATTTTGAATTTTCGCGTTTTACGAAAAATGCTCAAGGTTTCGCGTCTGGCACTCATCGGATTTGGAATCAGCACCCTCAAATTGATAAGAAACTATCAAAAAACATTGTATATATAAAAAAACAAGGTTCCTTGTACCTGTCGATAGGAAAATATTTTTGTTCAGTCATCCTCACATGCTGGGCAAGCCTTGAACATCAGTAATTCTTTTTTGTCAGGGTTATTTTTATTTCCGTTCAACCTGGGTAAGAACCAGGCGGATTTGGTCAGTTAAATGCTTCATTACAACTCTCGGTGAACTGATCATGCAGTATTCACATGTTATTGTTATGACTGAACTTTGACCAGATGATCAAGCACTTTTGTAAAGAGAACAGTCCAGTATAATATTTAGGGTACACATTTTTGCACAATGACCTGTGTCCTATATAATATCTTTGAATTGAATAACAGATCACCTGAATGCCAAAGTGTGATCATCTCAAGGTCTCACAGCACAGAAAATATTAATAGACAACCACTGTGCAGTTTTGTCCATGATATGTACAATCTTCTAAACAGATATCTTGTTCCATTCAATGTATGAACTTGTAGGGTTCAGTTTAGTGAATGCTGCCCTCTTTGTAATTTTGACAGGGATATTTATGTCTGGACTCGTCTGTGACAGATTGTAAACACTCTGTGTGTGTGACACTGTCAAGTAATGAGTGGGGAGGGGTGGGGATATCAAACACATTTGGTTGAAAGAAAACACTATCCACAGCCAATAATGAATGGGGATGGGGATAGGGGAGAGAGAGGGGGGGAGGGAGAGAGGTGGTCCAAAAGTCAATGCTCTGCTTGAATCCATATAGAACCCATGTACAATGCCCATGTGCATTTAATGAACATGTAACTGTACCTGTACATAGTACTGTACATGTATACTTGGAGGTGGACATTATCCTATATGTATCTGATTTCATTTATGTGAATTTTCAAACAATGTAGGAAAAGGAAAACGAAATGGAGCTGTCCTTATTTATTGTATACAGTTTCACATTGGCCATGACAGATACAATTTCAAAGAGCTGCAGATATAGTGAAGTGGTAATAATTCACCTCTGTGGAGATGAGAATAGATATTCATTTCAGATAACCTTGGCGAGTCACTTCAGTTTTCATCACATACATGATAAGCATCCCTATGGGTCTTATCCGTGGCTCACTTGCGTCACAACCTTAGAATGAACATATACATCTTTATTTTTATTTTAACCCTGTTCTTGCTTTTTTTTTCTGTCCCTCTGTCTTTTGTAAATTCTTTCACTTTCTTAAATTCTTTTACTTGGATTGTTTCCTCCCACCCCAGTATTAACTGTTGTATTTCATAAAAAGAACACCTACATGTAATTAAACTGGCTCTTTTTTAAGGATATAGACCAGTTTTGGAAAAGTCCCCCCTCCCCTCTCAAAAAATGAAATGGAAGCTCTTATTACCAATCATGTGAAAGAATATGTTTTGACTAATACGTGATGATACAAATTTTGCCGGGAAACTGCCTACTTATTGATATATATGGTAAAATATTATATCTATCCGGACTGGATAGATATCGCGTAGTCTCGTATACATCTTTCTGTGTACAGTGCTTGTAACTTTACCAAGACTGGGCTGATGATTCCAGAACCTTGCAGTACACACAAATACTTATATGCTAGATGATCAACCTTTTCTGAGCGATTCCAGAACGTTTCATGCAATCGCATGACCAGAACTGGTCTATACCTTCAAATTACAGGTGCAAAATTGTCTTGCATTATCACCAGCTACTAACTGTTTTATAAGGTGACATTCCTCTGGGCCTACTTCTTCTTTTGCTAGAAATTAGTGGGCAAAATTGTTGAATTTTTTCTTTGTTTCCTATTGACTGTTTTTGTGGTGAGCACTTCTTCTCAAGTGCCAACAAAAGACACTAGACCTACATACATGTGCATAAACAATAAAAGGATTTGTATTCATCTCCTTTTCAATTACAATGGGAAGATAAGTCCATTATCAAGGATGGCAGTGTGGCAAGCTGAGAAACTCCCTTTCAACTGTAAAAAAGGAACTTTCTTTCTTCATGAATACTTGAGTTAGAAGGCTTGGGAATTCCCTTTTCAATGGACCAAGTTAAAGATTAACAAAATATTACATCATATATGTTCTAAAATTACTCATGTTTTAATCTACAATATTGTAGTTAAGAAGGCCATAAATATTTGATACCATTGTGACATAAAGTGACTAATTCCATCTATTTTTCATATCAAATATATGATATAGCAAGTATTCCATAATTTTTAAAAAATTAAAAAAGCTACCGGTAAACCTTATTGAATCTGAGTTTTTATACAAAGTATCATGAAAAATAAAATATAACCTTGAATTGTGATTAAATTTTTCTTCTCTTTACTTTTTACAATCAAACATTTTGTATTTGTTTATTTACTTATGAGCTTCAATATATTTTAATATATAAGTTTAATTTCATTTTTTATACTATAATACTATAATTATTACTTATGCTTTGAAATATATAAACACACATGACTGGCATTCATTGCTTCATGTTGTCCTTCCATTTTAATTTCATATCTCCCTGGAACACCTCCTCATTACATCATCCATGCAGAGCTCTCTTTCTCAAGTGCGTGGCCTAATAAATATCACCTTGTGTGTCCCTCTCTCACTCACACACACACACATGACACACACAAGTTACAACCCCCACACACGGTACGTGTTTACCCTCAGAGCATGAGAGAGAGAGAGAAAGAGATAGAGAGAATGAATTCTTGTAGCCTGCACGCACCAGCGCTCATCTCTCTCCCTCTCTCTATCTCTCTCTGATCTCTCATTCCTCCTCCTAAACACGACCCAACGAGGAGCCTTTTAACGATCACTGCATGTCAGTGTTACCTCTCTAACGGGAATTAGCATGTTTCGTTACATAGTGGATTTGCCCGATGGAGGGAAGCCTACACCGAAGAGAAAATTCAGTAAGTCCACCATGTTGAACTCGCATTAGAGATTAAATACATTGTACATTATTGATTAATTCTTGTTATTCGATGCCAAGCTGTATTGCTTCAGTTCACTTGAAAAGGATTGATGTAATGGCAGGGATGCGTTTGTCTGCCTGCAGTGTGTGCCATGCATGCTGTGTTCACGGTAGTATGATGTTGGGCACTGAATTGAACTTGTAGCTTATTTTTCTTAGAGATAATGAAAGTATGGGTGTTGAATGACAGCCTGTGGTGTTTGATGGATGAAAATATACAAATTTATATTAGGTTATCTCAGACTTGCCTTTTCATATGCAGAGCATATTACATGTACGCCTTCATGTAGCTAACATGAACAGGTGCATTCTGTGCTGTCAAGCCAGACATGATCTCGTGCTAATGTTATTAAGGGTCATGAGCATTCCTTCCAAGAAGAAGGAGATAGTCGGAATTCTTTATTACCGTACTCAGAAACATTGAGCACACATAATTATGCTAGGAATGTTCTCTCTGTGTTCAGTATGTGTTCAGCATAGCAAGATAATCAGTTACAGATAAATACATTTCCAGTGGTTTTAAAAAGCCTAAGGTATTCCAGACTTTTTTTTCAAAACTGTCGGGATCTTCCCTGACATAGCAAAATCTGACATCTGAAATTTGATACCTTCAATGGCAGCAATTTTGGATGTTCTTTACCGGAAAATAACCAAGCATTTTTATATGTATCTTGGAAGCCAGCCATCCTTTTGTAAAGTGAACATAAAATGAAGGGGGTACACGTATCAGGAAGTTTAAATATTTGGGGTTCCTTAAAATACCCTTCTAGTGTTGAAACATTGTGCCATTTCAGATGTGATCCCTGCAAAGTGATGCTGGCATTTATTGCCAAGCTCTTCACATATTTGTCTGGCCCAAGCTCTAATATTGACATACAGAGCTGTGATGGGCCTGAATCGTGAGGCTGCCGGAGCAAGATATCATTATGAAAAGGGTTGTTTGGCAACTGATGAGTGTTTGTGAAAAGTACAACCCTATGACCTCAGTTTGTATCATCGATCCATGCATCAATACCTCCCTCATGCCTCCTAATCAATTTTGTATTTCCATAAAGTCATGATAGAATTTCAAACATGGGAACATATAGCTAAAATGAACTGAAATATATTCAAGTCCCACAGATATGGTAAAATTCCAAAATACATTTTGAAGATCTCAAGATATTTAGGTCCCATGTATCAAAATATAGATTTTAGATACAAGGCTGAACTCAATTCCATATAACTTGATATTTCTCTTTCTTTCTTGATATTCATTATAGGAAAGGGTTGTGTTATTTTCTACTCCTAGGCTGTCTAATAAATTAAGCATTCAATTATACCCACCCTGTGTCTTGTGTACAGTCATCAATTTATTCAGAACCCCCCCCCCCCCCCGTAGATTTAATGAAATTCTGTCTTAATCTAAAGAATTCTGCCATGTCCCTATTTAATGATCCTATTTAATGATCCTATTTTATAGCAAGTACATGTATAGTATGCATGTACAGGATTATACTAATCTGAAATTGTGAATGTCAACAAACATCCAATAAAACTTGGTCATGAAGTTGAGGGACTGCACCTACATTATTTTATTTGCTGATGGTACTTCCTGAATTGACAGAAACGGCATGCTATTAAACAAGATTACTGACTGGCCTTCATGTTTGAGATTAAACCTTTTTTCCCAGATTTTGTGTAATTGTGGTAGATATTCTCCATAAAATTGATTTTGTTTTATTATTTGTTAAGCTTTGCAGTAATTAGCCGGATGTAGGGGAGGGCGTATCACATTTTCTGGTATTGGCTTTCGTGACATTGAAAAGTCAATACCCCAACTTTGGGAACAATGACATCTTGAATTCTGTATTGTGTTTGTTTTTTCATCAGTGTCTACATGTAAATTTCAATAGTTTTGTTTAGACCTGACAACTCTCTGACTATTACAGTATTAGCGCCCACAAATATTTGTTGGTTGGATACTTGCAAGTGAATTCTAGTAGATCAGGAAACATTGAAAGTTGGAAACTTTGATATTTATAGAATTGATGAGACTTCATCTTGCTCTATCTGTCGATTTTCAAAATAAGCTTATTCTTTGAATTCCAGAACAAGTTGCTCTTGAATTACAAAATGCAAAAGCACTCTTCCAAATAATGAGTTTGTACATGTATGATAGCCATCTATGTTTAGATAAACAAAGCCACTGTCCAGAGTCCTGTAACTTTTCAAGAAGGAATGCCAATACTTTGTGATTATAGAATGGAGTGAAGACGTCACTGGTGACCTAAAAGGCCAAGGATGCTATTGGAATGTATTTATTTTCATATCATGGCGCTGACACTAGATAATAAGTTTGCTTGTGAAGTTGAGGATTTTTGGCAATGTACAGATTGGAATTTCATAATGCATATCTCCATATTTATCAGTATTTTGCTCCTTTAATTTTTTTCTGGAAAGGGAGGGGCAATGCAAGAATGCAACAATTTGGTATTGTATTTGTTTGAAAAGCAACACATCTGTTTTGAGCAAGAAGCGCTTTAACTTGAATTCGTTTTCATGGAGTTAGTGTTCCTTTAGCTCCAAACAGATGACATCTTAGGAAATACACTACAGTACATGTCACCTTTAAATCTGGATGGTCCTATTTATTAGGGAATTGCCTTGGTTACCAATTACATTTTATTTGTTATAACACTCCTTTTGTTTGTGCAAACAACATATTCCACATACAAATCTAGGAGTGAATGCCATTATATTACTTTCAGCATGGACTTTGCTTCCTCCTCTTTTGTTGTCTGTATCAGATTTGTAAGGACAAAAATTGATTTAAATTGTTCAGTCAGGCGTACAATATCTGTAGTTGTCAAATCCAAAAACTCTTTTGTTCCCTCTTGTGTGGGCAGACGTCAAACTGCATTGAAATTGAGGAAGTGTGAATAATAACGCAATACTGCTAGGTATTAAACTTGAATAATTTTTTGTATTTGTATTGTGTACATTTCAATTTCGCTCTGCTTTTTGTCCATGACCTTTGCTGTCATCTTCAGTTTTTGTTATACTCGATAAACTGAAGTATGAAGGAAAATAAGCAGCGATTTAATTAAACAGTCCTAAGTTGTGATTGCAAAAAATAGAATAAAGAAGATATAGTTTGTAACAGTACCTACATTATTCTTGTACTTACATGTACATGTAAAATTAAAGTGCATGTAGGTACACAAAAAGTAAGAAAAATACATCTCCACAAAATGAGGATATTTTTAGCATAGAGTATTGTCTGTACTCTTTGATAACTGAAATGACAGTCCTTGAATCCTTGTAAACACACAATTAAAATAACTTTATATTTGTCTAGTCTAAGACGGGGGAGGTACTCTTATTGTTCTTTAATTCGGCCACATCAAACGTTTCCATGCACCAGGTAAAATCGACAGTACATTTAACAACCTATTGAAAGGGCCCAAGGTTCATACATGTACATGTTTTTATTGATCTTAAGGAAGGGTGGAAAATAATGACTCATCTCCATTTCTCCACATACTGTAGTGATATACTTAATGAAAAATATATCTTTCTTTATTTGACTCCTAAATATTAAAAGAAAAGAAAGAAGGAAAATAGTTTAATGACTTTTTGTATAAAATTGTATTCAAGTGTACTTTTTGCTTCTTGAATGCTCAAACAGCTTCACCATTTTGTAATATCATTCTAGATGCTGAAATTGATTTTAAAATGAACTTTTAAAAAAAAGTGAATAATTAGTTTTTAAATCGTCAGGAAGAGATTTGTATACAGTTGTGTGACATACAATACAGTGTATATATATCTGTATGATATAAATATGCACCGTGATTCATGATATAGCCTTTTTGCGAGTGGTAAGACTATCACATCAGAATATCCCTGAACACATCGTGGGCTATGGGTGATATAGGATGGAATGACAGGAATGTAATCGACCAGCAAGGGTCAAAGGTTACCTCTACCAAGAGTGGAATAATGCTGTCAATTAGATTTGCCATCTACAGATGATGTAAACCTACTCCATCCAAACTGATATTTCACCAATATATCCCAAGATTACAGACTACAGAGATTGGAATCCATAACAAATTTCTGGGAAGTTTAGTTGTCACCATTCACATCATTCTTGAATGAATTACTGATCAGGAAGTGTTCTTAAAAAGCATGCTAAAAAATAAATAGCTTGTGATATTGAAGTTCAATAAATTCCCTATGTGGTATGCCCTCATTCCATTTCTTCCTAAGATTCTGTGATCAGAAAGACGCCAGGATTTTTAGTTTTTCATTGCTGTTTCTCATGATTGATGATTACCGGCAGTTGTTCACAAGTTTGGAAATATTTGCATTCCTTTTCTTTTATTGATGTTATTTTTCTTTTATTCTGATGTTTTTTTCTTTCTTTTAGCTGTTTTTGTAGGATAAATCTAATTCTGTTGGATAGTATTCTATTGTAGGAAAGAAACAAATCATGTTTGAAAAGTTGTGGTTTTGATCCATCATGTGAAGTATGGAATTGTTGTATGACATCATTGTGTGAAAAATGGAGAGGAAGATACCCCTTGAGACAACAGCTGGTCTTGCACGACACTATAGGCCTGTCTTCACTAGCTCGAGATTGCCAAATATACCGCTATTTGAACTATCCCGATTGCAAACTATCCCGATTGCAAACTATCCAGCTACTTTGCATCTTCATCAGCCCAAAGTTGCAATTAGCGGGATATTTGGTCGGGATTGTCATCCCAAAATATCTTGTGATAGTTTGCAAAATATCCCACTGTTTGGCAAAATATCCAGCTATTTGTCCGGTGCGTCTTCACCAGACCGAAGACTCGCACTATGCGCGAACACTGATCAAAATATCTCGAGCTAATTTCTCAAGGTCGAGTTTCAAGTTTTGAGGTCGAATCTCGAGCTGATGAAGACGCGATTTGTAACTTCGGGATTATTTCCCAAATTAGAAATAGTGGGCTATTTAGCAATCTCCTGATGATGAAGATGCGCCTTATGATAGTTTAGATTCTTGAGAATCCAAAGTAAAATTAAATCTCTTGAGTCACACATCTGTCTTTGTTTTAAAATATTTAACACCTCTTATCTTTTCAATGTAAAGGGGGTTTGATAAGAATGTCCAAGTAAAATGTGTCAAAGGCAGGAATCCCATTTGCTAACATACAACCAATATTTTTAGTCTGCAGTAAGTCTAATAAGAATCAATGAACTAGAGTTTCATTCACCCCCCCCCCCCATTGTTTTGAAATACTATTATAAAGGATTGCTATTTAAATCCCAGCTTTGCTCATGCAGATGCACTTTATTAGATTTTCTTTCATCCCAAAAGGCAAGATATGACATGACTACAGCCTGTACTATCGACAGACCTAGATTGTAATGCAGGTACGCATGAAATGTGACAGTTGTTCTACTTTCGGCTCCAATCGATGACATTTCTGCTCCCCCATGTGCCATTTAAATCAGCATCCCAGTCTTTCCAGAAAATAATTAATGGCAGTACTGGCAGTCAAAGTCGGTCTTCTTTTATTTGCGCTGTTTTGGAAATTCTCAGCTCTGGAATTAAAGGCCTCTGTAGACCTACACTTACAGCAATGCTATATTGATGAAGGCTTGAGCCGGTTTTGGTCAATTTTGTACTTTCTTTCAAATAAATTAGTTTTTCAGCTTCATATTTTACCATATAATTCCTCATCATTACAACTCTGATTGGATGCTTCTCTTTATATACTTGAAATCCAATCAACAGAGATAATCACAGAAGTACTGAAATAAGTGAGAGAAAAGTCGGTCTTCTTTTATTTGCGCTGTTTTGGAAATTCTCAGTTCTGGAATTAAAGGCCTCTGTAGACCTACACTTACAGCAATGCTATATTGATGAAGGCTTGAGCCGGTTTTGGTCAATTTTTTACTTTCTTTCAAATAAATATGTTTTTCAGCTTCATATTTTACCATATAATTCCTCATCATTACAACTCTGATTGGATGCTTCTCTTTATATACTTGAAATCCAATCAACAGAGATAATCACAGAAGTACTGAAATAAGTGAGAGAAAAAAAATTGTTGTTATTCTTCTTTTTTCTTTCTGGCTCTCTTTCATTCCTTCATTCAAATAATTTTTATCTCTTCTGTACTTTTTCACAAAATTGATATAAAAGATACCGTATGTGACAAATTACTGTTGGTAATGTTGTGGACTTTTTAGTTTAGGATGATCATGGACATTGATTCATTGTTATTTACAAAACAGAAACAGAGTCTGGCTAATTCTCAATTGCACTATTGGAAAGTACATGTATACGTGTATATGTGTGGTGCATTTTTCTTAGACATAGCTATGTAAAAGTCATCATTGGTATCACACCTGTTGTTAGAAACACGCTGTTCCCTTCTAATTAATACGCCATCTCGAACGACTCAAGCAAAGAAGTCTGGATACCATGTCTCATCCTAAAGTGACTTTGAAGGATAATTATCCACCAATTAGTTACTTGAAAGGCTAGCTGTACTATGCAAGTATCTTAATTACTTTACTTTTTATTTCTTTTCATGGGCTTGATCCATCTAGCAGGGGAGGTTTGAATGAATATCATTAGGGTGTCCTATCCAAGTGGTCTATGGCTATAATTTTGACATGGTAGTGATGGTTACATAATGGCCAGCGATGTCACTGTCTCCTATAAATACTGTGGAAGCAATTTTATTTATTGTACTAACACCTGTAGTACACATTTAATCTGTACATTTGTAGCCAGAGCTATTATAGGGGTACATTTGAAAACTAGAAATAGGCAGAAAATTTGAATTATAGACCGCAACATTTTCAATTCTGAAATAAATAGAAAGCATTTGCATACAGATCCAGGAAATTTGTGTCAAGACTTCCTATGAAAAAAAGCCATGATAGTTGAAATAGATACCGGTACAAAAGGAACATTATGATAGAATGTAAAATGTTAAATGTTTACCTTTAATACAAACATTCTTTGGCAGTGAATGTTCATGAATCTGAAAAAATGTTTGAAGCATGTATTGAAACCAACACATCGTGATCGATCTTATATTTTGTCAGAACAACGTACCGGTTATCACTGCACCATGGGTCTTGAAATGCCACTGAGCTTGTACTTTCGCTGTTGTTTTGACAGTTGCTTAGCTGCGCTTTTGAAGGCTCAAAATTCCTTCGGGCGGCGGTAGGAGTACTCTCTTTTCTGATTGAATGCATGGGATAGTTACTTTTATAGCCAATACTTTTTTAATGATACCAGCTTGACTTTGGTAACATAACAGACATGAGTCATTCACCCTTACAACTCTTTGCACTTGATCACATCCTTTATTTTTGCATGACAGGACCATGATAGAACCCTCTTTGCAGTTTAGTCTCTTACCAAAGACAGTTGGACACCTACACAGGTGATATGAAGAGGAGATTGGTGGCAAAAAAATGAGAGCATTTCGTTGTTTTTAAACTGCCGTACATACATGTAGGAGGAGATATGCCAACCTTTTTGTAATTTAGATGGAAGAATACAGTTTCTATAAAAAAAAAAAATCTTGTTTCTTTTAGACCCTCATGAATTTGAAAAGGAAAATCCTCCTTGAATGAAAAATGGTTTCATCAAACCAGTGAATGTCACACGTAAAAGCCTTTTTCATCTTTCATGTCAACTGTAATGAATATTTTATAAGACACAGACAGGCTTTCTACAATAGTTTCATCTTGAGCCTTTGATCATTACTCACATTACCTAAAGCTTTCATCAAACTTTCATCAAACAAATGTCTGTTTCAGCAAGTGATAATTAGGGTTCATGCCTCCAAACTAGCAGGTAATTTGTCGCTGATAATCAGATGTGCGTATCTTCGTTGAGGCCATATCTCTCGTTTCTGATTTAATTAAAAACCCTCTTTAGAGAGTGGGATGGTCAAGATCGGCATGGTCCAATTACCCAGTGTGCATTGCACCATGGGCGTCATGTGACACCGATCCATTATGAAGGATTTATATTTCATTCCTGGAGGCGATGCTTCTGGATCTGGATGTTTTTCTTGCATTTGAAGTGGGACCATCATTGGATGGAATGGAAGGGCTTAAAAGGATCTATGATTGATCATAATGTTTAGGATTTAGGTCTTAATTTAGATTGTTTACATTTATTATGAGCGTGAACGTGTAATGGAGAAGTCCTATGTTTTTAGTGGGAGAGAGAGCAGTTAATTCTTTCTAAATATGTCCCCAAAAACAAATAGAAGATGAGGACATGAATACTTTACTATTTTTTGTACCCCAAAGTCTGAAAGTAGTGAGGTTCATACTGCACAATGTTGTCATAATATCCTGATTATGTTAATCATACTAATTCTTCAAAATATAAAAGCAAAGTGCAACACGTAATTTCACAATATTCATGTATGTTTTAGTTAAAAGTTCCCTAATAAACTGTCAAAACTTTGTTTGTCACTAGATTTGTCTTCATCTAAAATTTCAGCCTTCCTGATAAAGTTTTTTTGTCCTTTACAGTTGCATTTCTGAGAATAATATTTCATCAATACACATCCGCATTAGTTTTCCATTATGAACTTTCCCCCCAATGAACCAATATCTAATTTTGTTGATGCGACAGACATGCTTTTCATATGCGCTTGTTATAAAGCAATATCTTTACGAGGAGACTTTATTATGATGACGCCTGATCAGATCTTGAACAAATGATTGCCATCAACACACAAAGATTAATATTTGTGTAGTCATCATCATGATAATACAGATTGCCTGATGGTACTCCAATAGAAGATTAATCAGAGTAATAAAATTCTAACACCTTCAAGTTGAGACCAATTCTTGTTTTTGTTCTTCATCATCATCATGATGATCATCAGGTCATGAATAATACCATTCAGAGTTGCTGAACCATCAATATCATCTCCAAACTCTTCAGCCCTCTAAAAAATTATGCATACATTTGTTTTTATTACTCCTCATCTTTTTATGCATACATTCATAAAGTGTACACTCTATCTATAGGGCTTATCTCCCACAACTTGTCTGTCATCAAATATAATTTGGAAGCAATCGGTATCTATCATCTCATTTCATATCGCCAATATTATGAATAATTCTCATTCATTGAATAGATGTTTTCCTCTATCTCATGCACTTCTGCTGAAGGATGAAAGAAATTGAAAGTGCAAGTACCTTTCAGGTCATTCAATGTTTATTCTCGTAAACAATTTTTTCAATTTAGCAATCTAGACCTGAGATTATTTCTTGATATGTTCAAAGAGGTTTGGAACGACATACGACATAATCCCTTTCCAGTTTCCAGTTTCTCTTTCTCTCGGCCTCCATCACCATCCATTTGCGTCCAGCAATCCTCTGATGGGAGTCGACATTTTGATACGAGAGCACATCATGTGCGACTAATACAATCCACTCTACTCTGGTCATGTAACTCTTAAAGAGAAGGTTGAGTTCTGGGAGAGGTGAAAAATAGTTTCTGCGTTTTTTCATTGTTATTGTACTAAGCCTGGAAGAACATAAGAGAAAAATAGTCCCTGAAAAGCATGGCTCTTTAAATTCCTTCATAATTTAAATATGACAAGTGACAGCTTAAAAACAAGGTCCGATTTTTATGCCACATGTTTATATAGTCCCATTACATTACATCTTTCTGAGTACAGTGCCTGTTACTTTACCAAGACTGGACCAAATTTCCTCTAATTTTAATGACTCCTGACCCTTGCAGTACACACCAATACTTACATGTATTTATGCTACATGATCAACCTTTTCTGATCAATTTCACACTGTTTCTTTCACGATGCAATCGCATGACAAACTCAACTTTATCTTTAAAGTCACATGCTGGGTTTGGCCAGCCAGTGCAAAGGGTAGGGCTTGATGTAATTTGTTAAGCGTCGCAACCCTCAAAAACATCTGAATTTTGATTGCTTTTCCCTCCTTGATTCCATTGTTAGCATGATTTTTATGAGGTTATTCAGAGTTATTTTCGAATAAATTGCTTTAAAATCAACAACCAATTTACCAATTTCCAGTCTTATTTTCACAAAAGTTCTACCATTCTATGGCTACACTCGGACTAAAACCATTGGCATTTTCAGAGGTTCCACAATGTGATAAGGATCGTATATATTTATCAAATCTTGAATCTATACTTATACACATACATTTACATTATCCATAGAGTAGAGAACTAGAGATAATGTAGCTTCCTGCTTGTTATGAAATAGTACGCCGACATTCATCAAGAGTTTAAAAACCGAGACATGACAGCTCGTTGAAGCTCTTTTTCTTAAACATGCTTGACCTGGTTTTCATTGTTAACCCAACTCTGCCGAGTGGTTTTGAGATTAAATGAATGAATGGTGATATCCAAAAGAGTAAATATTTGCACGAGGTCTTTCTCATTTTGGGGCATAATGTCACATGATAATGGAAATGAAAGTCATTATCGTATGGGCATGATCATGGAAGCTGAAAGACTGATGGATTTTGCTGAAAAACAGCATGCAAATTCTCTCTCTCCCTCAGTCTTTCTCCCTCCCTCTCTCTCCCTCACATTCCCTCTCTCTCCTTCCTTCCCTCCTCCCTCCCTTCCCTCCTCCCTCCCTTCCTCCTTCCTTCATTCCTTCCCTCTGTCCTTCACTCCCTCTATGTTTGAAGCTAATAATTTTCAAGTAAGTGAATATATATAAATATATTACATTATTTTAGTCATGATATATATACTTATAATCGAAAAGGAAGGGTACTGAAGAGCTCTTTTCATGCTCCAAAAAGTATGGTATCCAAGTTATCCAATCATCTTCGAAGCAAATGATGCTCTTCAGAGATTTAACCTGTTATTAATATTTCATTATTTTTATTTAGCATTTTGTAGACCTGCATAAAAAGCTAAAGTAATCATTGCATTGTTTCCACTTTTTCAGACTTCAGTTATATATCCTTTAAAGAATATCCTCCCAAGCTCTTTATGAAGGTAGAGCAGTGGATAGCGAATTTACCTCGGTCCTATTAGGTTTCATTGATGAACCAGACCTGTCATACTTGAGCTGCCAATGTTATTTGCGACTGACATTTTTTGGAAGTATGTGTTCATAAGTGAGTGGCATGATTAGACGTCATATGTAGACTCAGGGTGACAGCTGTTTGCTTCATTGACCCCCTCCGGGAATAAAGTCTTCTTGAAAGATGGACTGGGAGAGAAATTCGTTTATTTCAGCATGGATTTTTTTTTCTTCTTGGGGGGGGGGGGGGGGGCTCAAGGCTTCAATTTCTTCAAGAGGAGAAGGCCAATTTCAAGAGTATCAACTGATCATAAAGTGATTAAATATCAATATTCTCTAATTTAATGTAGATTTCACTTTATCCTTGCTACACTTGAGAAGATTCTTCGTCTGCATTTCTCATCATCATTCTTACATTCTCTCACTGGTATCGGGTCATTTATACCGGTATGTACATGTATCTTCCTTCGGGCCTCCATCACACCAAATATCAAGGAAACCTCTCTCTTGTGAGTCGGTGTAATTATTGTGGATACTTGGTACATGCATGGGACACAAAATGGTCAAATACCTAAAACTTGCCATAATAATTTCTTTTATTACGTTCACTAATGGTCCTGTAATTGAATTGATTAATTTAGCATTATATTTATTATCAATTATTGCATGGAATTTTCTTCACTTTCCTAGAGAGTTACAGAAATATTTCAGTGTGGATTTGGATGGTTAGGATTATGTTGATTGACATAATTCTTTGGATATTTAGTTGGGGAAAATAAATATGTTTGATAAAACCTGTATAGATATATTTTCATGTCATTAACATAGCAAGCAAATCCAAAGTACGTTCTTTGTCCAGGTATAGAGTTACTAATGGATATTTTCATCTTCCCTTCTCCAGCCCCTGTCCCGTCTCTATTGAAACTATTGCTCCCCTTGTGCTATCTTTGACACATCTTCCAGACACTAGTTCTCCAGGCAATTCAGGATATTAAAAATATATATTTATAGCCAAGGCTTGAATGTTGAACACGAGCGCTTCCTCGTCCATGTGTACATTTACTGCCCAATCTCCACTTTACAATGTGCTTTTCAACACCCGGATGCTGTTCAGAATGCCACCACATTTTCATTACTTGCTTCCCGCCACGGCCAGATGCCTTAAATGTATTGTAAATTACTGCAACCATTTGATAATTGCATTACCAGAATTCCTTTTGGGTGTGGGAGTTGGCTCCAAAGTCTCCATCGCATTCTTGTCGTACGCAGTTGTGAAGCTTCAAGGAATTACCGTCTACTTATGGCATTAGTGATCCAATAATATTGGAACTGCCATTTATTTCTGGCAGCTAAATCTGTATTACCATGACATGAAATAATATTACATGTATACAGGCACAGGATACAAATATCTACACTGTACATTAGGTCCATGTAACTCTGTATTTATGTCTTTCTTTCTGTCTGTTTGTTTGATTGTTTGTTCACCTCAAAGAAAATGGGTACCATGTATTAATTGAAAGAGGAATTGGAGACGCAAGTAGGGTTGTGCCTTGCACACAATCTTTGTATTTTCTGAATACTTGTAATGTAAATGTATGTCTTGGTAAAGAAATACTACTAGAAAGGTAAATCCCTATAAAGTGACTTAATACAGAAACACATTAACATGTACACTTACTTGACTGCCAGAGATTAAAGAAGTTCCTAGTAGCAGGCAGGCAATAAAGGGCAATATAGTTTCAAAATTGTATGTTGTGATTTATTTGCATGAAGTCCCAAATAATAAACACAAGATGTCACTCAGTTCACCATAACACTTTTACCTGTGGGCCTAGCTCTTCTCTTGTTTCATTCATGAAATATTTGGGGGATGACACTGTGACATTACAAAATGTTAGATTCTGTCTACTCTACTGCCACCTTTCTAACTTGCAAGATTGTCTTTGAACTGCGCTATGCCCATTTGATATAAATATTTACACGCCAGAGAAACAAATCTAATTTCTAGCTATGGGGTGTCTGGACTCTGACGAAGAGTGGGAAGAAATCAATAATATCCACATGCTGTGGGTAGGTAGGCCAACCTAGAAAGAACATTTTAAAGGGAACCATCAGACCTTCTTATCATGTGTTGGATTGATAATGACTTAACACTTTCTTGTGATATTTTCAATTTTAAACATTTTTTGACCTCTCTGTTCTATTATTGATGTTTAAAAGCATAAAACTACTTCATGCTTTTCAAGTTTTATTAGCAATAGTGAATCACGGTCATGTGCATTGCTTTACACTCCTTTCTGCCTTCATGTAAATGTACAGGTGTTCTTCACTTCTGCAAAAGACCCTTGCATTTACATATATGGGGGGGGGGGAATGGCAAGGACGTGGCGAGAGAATCATCAGGAAAATCTATATTTGTAACACTGTTCACTAGTTTGGAATGTTGTAATATGAATTGTATGCCAAGTCTCTAAATATGAAGCTCAAATTTATTATGTTTCAATATATGTCTTGCTCTCACTGATGACTTTGAATTTCCAAATTATGAAGTCATTATTTTATATTAATTTAGGAAATGATTTCACCAACAATATAATATGGTTTACTTTTCTTTTTCTGTGTTATCCTAGTACTTCTTATTATAAACAGTGCATTTTTAAAGTCAAAACAGGAATACAGAAAATCATGTTCTTGCCATAGGAATACAATTTTCCCAGAAGAAAACAAAATGATGATGTTGCATAAAAATGAGTGGAAATGACTTTTTAGAATGAGAGCACAAGGAAAAATAAACTATACAATCATTCAAACTCATGGAATTGAATTGAATCGTCATCCTATAATCACAACAATTTTTGACATTTGAAATAATGATAGATTTGTTTTCTTTTCCCTTTTTTGTTTCTGCAGGAAGCACTGAGCCCGAGAATTATGAGGTGAAGGTCGACAAAGAGGAACTCAAGCAGAAACTTACTCCATTGCAATACTCGTGTACGCAAGAGAAAGGCACAGAGAGGTAATTTTGAAATGTGCTAGAATTTTCTTGGGATTGTACATGTTAATGATACAATCTCTACATTAATTGTCCTTTCCTTTTTCCTCTATCTAAGTTGATCTATAATGTTTACAATTGAATTAATTTCGCCAGTTTGGCATCTTTTTGGAGCCAGACGTGGCTCTTGTGTCTGTACAGACGATATTCATCACAGTCCTCAAACCTTGCTCATTCTTTTACCATTTATCCCACAGTCTATACTATCCTCTTATTATCTAGATTCAATCATTTCTCAACTTAAGCCTCGGTCACAAATGCCATTACGAACTGCTAGGAACGCCGTACCAACGATTTTCAGACAATGGAAATTCGGGAAGACAATGGAAAAACAGAGATTTGTATGAAATTATCGTTCGTTCAAACTTTTGTGACCATAGCATAATATGTAGTTTTTCTCCCGCACCCTATTATTGTCCCTTTCTTGCTTGCTTAGACCTATTCTCTGAGTTGTACCTACTCTTATCTCATCTTGTATTTCTCACATCTCATATTTCATCCCACATTTCCTTCCCACAGTACTCCTCCCCAAAATACTCCTCCAAATATCCTAAAATAGAGGATATCTATGGAAATAAAACTCTCTCAAAATCGATTTTGAGAGTCTCTTTGGGGTGACTGGGGTATGAGCAAAGCATGTAACAAATTATGTTGGGTTGTTTGTCAGTATGTGCAGAGAAACGCTGTGAAGCACGAGATCATGGAAGCCTTGCAAACAAACACATTTTAATTATGTTTATTTAGGATTTCAGTGAAGTAATTGCTCATCTGATTAACTTCATCATAATGAACTAATTTGCTTTGTGATACCATGATCATGTGCAAACAGTTTATAAACCCTCGACCCCACTTCTTAAAAGATAAATATATCAGAGATATTAGTATGATGTCGAGGACTTCAACCAAACTAAACCTCTTCTAGTAGGTGCAACTTATCTTTTTAGTCATGAAGAAAAAAACAAAAACAGAATACATGTTGATATTTTGTTGACTACTTCACACATTGCTTTACATTCACATTACTGGTATTGTAACTGTTTACTGTCCTTTCTCAGACAAAATAATATTTAAACAAAATGACTCAGCAATTTATTACTTTTCAGTCAACAACACATCAAATAGGTAATAACGGGTATGATTGACTTAGTGAACACTAAACAATCATAACACTAATTAAGCAACATGTTAATGCATTGAAGGGATAGTTCTGCTGAATTAATATAGAAATACCAAGCCTCATCTATGGTTAACCAATCTCTCTATGGTAGTGGTAATGTTTAAAGTTTAGAATCCATTCTGATGTGGAATGAATGAGCTGTTGATCATTGAGTATGTGATGATAATTGTTACCCTTATTCAAGACCTGAGCACCTTACTGTTTTTCAACTGTCCAGTAAGGGGGTGGGGGGGGGGGGGATTCCAACACTTTTTAATAGGCATTTGCAGATGTTTCTGTGACTCTTGAAATGGAAATTGCAAGGACTAGAAGATTCTTATGTTGTATATGTCAAATAATTCTTATGATGTTAATTCATGTTGCCTGTTTACATACATATAAGCCTATAACATGGATACTGTATGACAATAGTATTTAATGCTATAGACCTTTTAAAGTTACCACCAACTATCCCTTTAAGCAGTCCTGTGGAACAAGATAGATAGTATAACTTCAGTTGTTAACATACGTTAGTGTCACAATTATTGCTATAAATCATGTGTAATTCTTCTTCTCTTATCTTCTTGAAGGGCGTTCGCTGGTGAATATACTGATCTGAAAGATGATGGAAACTTCTACTGTGTTGTCTGTGACAACATACTTTTCAAGTAAGCTATTGCTTCTCATCATATCAAAAGAACTAAGGGAAGATTTTAGAATGAATCTTGAATTTGATGGAGAAAGAAGTCCTTTATTTTGTTGGTATGTGGTATAAGTGTATTTGTGAGATAAAACAGAAAGGAGGATGAAAGAGGTTGATGTATTGGTTATACAATAGGTGGTTAATAATGAATGCAGAAAAGAAACAGTAGATCGAGACAATTTTTAGATCAAGAGGGAGCAATTTTTAGTTCAATTTGCTATCATAAAATCTATGTTTATAATGGAGTAATTCAATGATTAAGTTGTGATGAAAAAAACACTTAATTTGACCAAGATTTGTTTTTAATAGCAAAGCATAACACTAAATAATGATCACTGTCGAAATTTACTATAAAAAAATATGCATTTGTCGGTAGGATTGTAATGCGGTCCTTGTGTCTCCTATTGATGCGCATGGAATCGCCCGTGGTATTGCAGGTCAAGTAAAGGTGAATCATGCTTCAAAATCATAAAATGTTCTTCTTTTTTTCTCCTCCTTGTTGCAGGTCCGGGGATAAATTTGATTCAGGGTCAGGTAAGTTGTGATCATCCTCTTTTTTCTGTAAAGGCAGTATTATTAATCATGTGCAAATATAAATATGCAACAACAAAAACAACAACAACAAGAACTAGATTTCATAAAAACTCATTCACATACGACACGGTAAATGAATTTAGCAATGAAGAAAGTAGGAGCATGTAACCAATTGTCTACATGAAAGTATATTCATTTATCCGTCTGTTATCAGATACTGAAATGTGAAGGGCATTATAAAAAAATGCTTTGTAAAAACAAACCACAGTAAACTGCCGTGTTTTACTTCTTCCAATGTCAATGAGCCTTAAGGTATTACATTATGATTATGAACACCTCCCTGAAGGGGGATCATTTCAGGGAAATGTTATGACGAAAGGTGTCAAGAAGGAACCATTAAAAACATATTTGATTGATAATAACTCAATAACAACACTATTGCACATCACTCCTGCGCGCCATACGGTAATGACAATAAGAAGCAAATGATATTTTTCAAGAGCAATGCAGTACACAGAAAATGTGTTGTGAATAAAACACTATTACAACATCTTTGTTGCCTTGTTCGTCAAACATGAACATCTGATATAATACTGGAAGCTTTTGACATATATTTTAGGAACTAAATATTCTCCAAATGAATTATTTAGTTTATTGATGTAATTTGTATTCCTAAGCTATGTTTGCAACCTTTCAGATACTATTGATCAGAAGTCTATTTTCTTCTTTATGTAAAACCATTTAAAAATGCAATTACTTACAATTTTGCATAAACCCACAGGTTAAACCTTATAAAAAGAGTCTAATTGAAATCAAAATATTGTAAATCATGCTTTGATAATCATCAATCAATTTATAAATGTTGAAATTGTATATTCTTTTCTTAGGTTGGCCTTCATTCTCTGACATGGCAGGCCAAGGCACTGTGAAAAGTAAAGAAGATTACACCCATGGAATGCTGAGAACAGAGGTTGTCTGTGCTAAGGTACTGAAGAAAGAATGATAACAATTTCACTTGTATCCCAAGCAAATGTAAAACATATCAGCTGTTTGGAGCCAGATGGGCATTAACTCGCATCATTTCAATACACTAAGTTCATGGCCTTCTGACTCTAAACAGCGACAACACCTCAGCTGTAAATTTCTTACGCAAGTCCATTTTTTAAAACCATAACCAATACATTTCATCGCCCTAATTCTTAACCATTTTGTAACATAGTTGAAATTTGAAACCCACACCCTAACCATATCAGGAGCTCATGTTGCCAGAGCGAATTTCAGTGGAACCCCTAGGGTACTGTACATTGGAGTGAATAGGAACCACCAGGGAGAATAGAAATCAGATCTCTATATTTTCTATTAAATAAGCAGACCCTCTTCTTTATTTTTTATCATGAATAAAGAAGAAATTAAAAGAATTTATTAATACTGGTGTTAGAAATGCATCTTGCAGTAATGTTTAATTTTTTTATTTTTTTTTTGGGGGGGGGGGGCCTTCTGAGTGATTATTTGGAGAATCTGTAAATGTGATTAACTTTGAATGAGCGGCCAGGGAAGTTAGCAAGTAAAATGGAATATCTTCACCAGCTACAGTGTTTGTTTCACACATAGAGCATTGAAATTCCGGTTTTAGGATTAAATTCTCTCAGAAAAAAGCATTGTATATAATGAGAAGAAAACAAACAAAGTAAAGTATACCATAACACTGAAATAACATTTCTGCATCCATCCCTATTAATAGATGATCATGAAATGAATGTATTAATGTTTGTTTTCTCTTTTGTCTGCAGTGTGGTTCCCATTTAGGCCATGTTTTCAAAGATGGTCCTAAGACGACCGGCCTTCGATACTGTATCAACTCAGCTTGCCTCAACTTCAAGGGGGAGGGCAAACCAGGTTTATGAGGCAGCATTACCAAAGTCAGAACAAAATTACATAATATCTCGTATCAATTTTTATACTTCTCCAGTATATATTTTTGTAGGTTCATTTTCATGCATGGAGAAGTAAGATGGTCATGGTAACAGTACATGTCTGTAAAGCACAAATTATTCTTTAGAGACTATAGCCTTTCGTGGAAATATCTTGTTTCTGTAACTCTGAAACTAATGCAGAAAGCCACAGACATGGCATTATTTAAACACAATGATACTGGCAGACTATGACATGTTGCCTTTTCTTACCACACATTTTTTCACTATTTTTGCCAACATTTTGAGGAGGAAATCATGTTTATACTGACATCCAAGGCATTTTTTTTTTCTTCATTAGTTGAACAAAACCAATTGTGGAAAAACATTGAGTCAGATAAATACAAGTTTACTACAGCAAAATTAAGTGGATATCACAGAAAATTATTTTTATGTCTGCTAGAGGTGCAATCTGTCTAATCACTGTATTGATTATTGTGCAAACTGTTAACTGGATTCAGCAGAATTTTGCTCAGTATTACAGACTTTAAAACAAGTTATATTGTATGTAGGAGTTTCACTATTTAGTTTTCTTGCTATGTTGATCAATTAAATAATAAGTCTTTATTTTGCTTTATATAACAGAGAATAAATATATTTATGACTTTAAGTTTTTTAAGCTATCATTTAGAAAAGAAATGTTAACCAAAGTTGTATATTGATGATTATATGTGGTCAGCATTAAGAATGGATGAGCAATTTATGCGAGATGATTGATTAAGATTATAATCCTAAAGGTGAAGGAACATTTACAAAGAACTGTCTTATGCAGTGAAAATATGTTATAGAGATAGTGATGGAAGCAATGACATTATAAGATGCATTTGGAAAAGCGAAATGGATGCGTACTAATTATGCCTCCAGTTCTAAAAATGATAAAATAACGTGAAGACACTTTTTATTGTTTCATTTAGCTTATTCTTTACAGATTCCTTTGATTTTTAAAGCTTATAAACCTTTTACTTGGTTTACGGTGTACAAAAGTTTGGACTCGAGAGAGAGAAAGATGATACTGGGTTTGTTATGAGATGAATATGTTGTAATTCCTTTAATACCCTAACGATTCAGACAATTTATTTGTGTTTATGGTTTATAACACTTTACTATTATTGTGAAGACCTGATATTCGATAGCAACAAGAATTCAAAATAAGCCTTTCCTAGTCGATATGAAACCATCTTACATATGCTTGCAACATGAAATAAATTTGATGCTACAAGCTTTAAGGATGATCAAATTAAAATCTTGAGTAATGATTTGGCTAATGAGGTACAGGATTAACTTTTGTTAAAAAATAATGGTATATGATATATAAGTTGAGGATTAATAGATTAAAACTAAGTTTACTAATAAAACCTTATTAATGTATCAACATTTAACTTCCTGATAAATTTACCTATTTTTGTATACCTTGATATTAAAAGTGTCATACAATTTTATTGACACCCATTCTATTGGAGCTTATTAATTTGTATCACCCATGCCATTTTTATAATACATTTGTGGGTTTTTTACCAATAAGTTACAAATCTGAGCGAAACATATTTTTCTCCAATATTCGAATGAATAGCATTTTGTTAGCCTGTTATTTGGGTAGGAAACGATAATCAGTCCATGATCTGGTAATTTGGCAAATGCTTTTCAGTTATTGTTTGAAGGAAGGGGTTAATACTGTTAACTTGATCTCTTATAATGCCACGTGCTACACGTAGCTTTGCAATGTGTCTTTTCATGGTTATATCAAAGTTATAAACTAAGTTACTAAGGTTTACTTGCTACATGAGTGTGAGTGTGTATGATTGAGAGAGTGAGATCATTGTTGAAAGATTTAATATAGTGTATATACACATTTTGTCTTGAAAATAAAGTAACATTTTGGAGTAAAATGTGTTTTACTGTGTTATTTTTTTTTAAATACTTGAATGCATGAATGGCAAGACATTTTACTACCTGGATGTGTAATACTTTGGAAGTGTGTAAATTGTAAAAGTAAGAACAAGTTGTATATCTTACGACTGTATACCGGTAGACAGCTCCGGTTAAATGGTTTCTAGGAGCACTGTAAAAATTAATGCTGCAAAACTGGGGGCTACCGTATCCAAGAGCATAGCAAGAGATCAATCAGCAGTGTCTTGTGTGAACAGACAGGTGCATGGCCATTCCTGAACTAATCAGGAATATTCTATTATTAAGCATACTTGATTTCCCCTTGATATTAAATGGCAGCCGACTACGAGGGTGCCCTTCCACGTCCATTTCTCTGAATTGGTGTATACTGTCATGAAACATTAAGAGCAAAATACTTTTGTCCTTGCGGTGAGTCCGATGAGCGCAAAATAAACAATAGGATTGAAAAGCTTTCAATAGTTTACTTGTCTTCTTGGTGATTGGTGCTCTTTAAAGGGGAAGATCACCCCGATAATATTGTTGGTTTTAAAAGAAGTAGAGAAGTATACAACCTCCGTACGAAATAAGTCCATTCCGTCATCAATAACCAAGAAATTGAAAGGTTATGAAATGTCCTGTTACAGAGGGAATTAGAAAGAAGCTTGCAAGACAGTCGGTGTTGCCCATTTGTGTTTCACTGGTGACAACTTCCAAAATTCATAACTTTCTAATATTAATCAGATATTTTTCAATTTTTCCTCTCATTTTTCTGCTTTTATTAAGTCCAAGATAATTTGAGGTGGACTTCCCCTTTACACTTAAAGAAAGAAAAATAATGACACAAAAGATGATAGATTCACTCAATGCATGTATGTCATCTCCACTTTTAATACAGCCATTATCCCTGTCTGAAGAAACGAAAGAATGTGCTCTTGGATATAGTTCTACTTCAATATACTGCCTAACATAGTTTCTCATTCTTAAATACATACGAAAATACTGTACATGGTTTCAATTATATATATCAACACTGCCAAGATAGATCAAAACATACTTCTCACTTCTATGTGATTCAAAAGATTAGCATTTCAATTTTCTTTCACAAAATTTGTCATACATTATATATATTATGTGAAATATATCTCTATTAGTAATCTAGTTTACTAATGCCACCTTTTCAATACAATCTTTTAAGTAGACATTGTACAGTGTTTGATATAAAGTTTGATTAGCATACAAGGGACAAAAGAGTTTAAGTAGAGTTGTATTATCACCATCACAAAACATTAAGAGAGGTAATTCCATTGTAGGAATCACTACATATCTAGATTCAATCATTGGGTTGTGAATCATACATATGTTATGTACACCGACATCAATGGTACAATGACAAATACCTCAAGGTAGTGCACAGCACCCAACATCCTGGTTCTTCCCCACATTTGTTAAAAGTAAGACGAGACATGTTTACATGTACACACAACAAGCAATCCCATAGAACTTATTTGAAATGTAAAAATATATTGGCTGGCCATGCCGCTACTTATACAGGAGGGGGGGGGGGGGGGGTTCCAACAATTAACATTCTACATTCCTCTTCACCCAATGTAGTTTAGATGGACAGAAATCAGATTTTATATCCGGCTATCAAAGCCGAAGGATTATTTTACAAAAACAACAAAAAGAATAGTGACGGATACTGCAAACAAGGATATGATATATTTGTCATTTGATATCATGAATGTGCAGTAGCTGTATGAATGGTGGGAGTAAAGCAACTGCAATCTATGTATTCAAACTTCCCTGCTTGTAATGGAAATTTGCCAGTAATGTCCTCTGGAATTGAAAAAAATGTAAATATTATTAAAGCCTATCTGCACTAGTCTGGCCAGGAGGGATTAGACCTCCGTCCGTGGTGCGTGGTCACTGGCAGGTGGTTATCAGTTATCAAATCAGCTCTCGATTAACATTAGAAAAAGGGGACCATGGGGGATCAACAGGTACCGCTGAGGCATTGTTGGCTATATAGCTACAAGTATTGCAGTCCTGCTTTAAGGAAACTCTTCAATGTTTCACTTGGGACTGCAAACTATTGGGAGCAATATATTGGACAATGAGGTAGGGTTAAAAATCATTATTTGAAACTTTACCAATATTGAAAGACATACTGGTACAATTAAAAGGGTAAAATATAACAATCAGAAAACTGTCCTTCCTTTGCTTTTCACAAGAGGGAAGTTTGTCCCCCAAAAAATCTTGAAAAATATGATGAGTGATTATTCTAATGTTTGTGCATACATGGTTTCCTTAGTGTATGTTTCACAGAGACATCCGCACAAGCACAAACACCATACAAAATTATAATCCATTATGAAAACCTCTCGCTAAATAAATGAAAATATGAAGAGTTTTCAAAATGCTATCCTGAAGTTTATACATGGGGAATTCCAAGGGTTATCATATGACTTAAAAATTGCTGAAATATTTTCCATTCCAAGTTGTTTAACAATTACACAGACACATAAAAATTATGCACAAATGTATCATTATAAGTGATTGGACGATATATGGGAATGGAATGCATAGCATACGATTCACAATCTACATCGATATCCACACATTTCTCAACGTTCAAATTCTTTGTAATTGATTTATATTTTGGTAAAGTTTACATAACATCACAGTTGAAAGTCTAGTTGAAACATGGGAAATTAATTTGCATGTCTTTCGGGGATATATTTCATGCAATTCTTGGCTTCATTTCTTCTTTGGGATTATTCTTTTGATTCCTTTCTGGAAACAACGGCATATCTGACGTACTAACTGCACACATTTCAATATCAAGAGAGCAAAATATGACAATACATCCTGCAAATATCTTCATTGCAATTCGGTTTTGTACAATACACATTTGACATACGATTCAATTTATTGAGATAGACATCAAATATTCATAATTTTTGTACAAATACTCATCATACTTCATTTCTGTGCTATAAAACTAATATTTATATATACGTCACCATCAAATATACTTACACAGTAAATATATATATAATTTCTTTTTTGATTATTTTGCAAATATTTTGCATCATATCCATTGTGCATTTCAATTTCACTATCATGATTAGTTTAAGAAGATGGCTAGAAAAAAAACTGATACATAATTCAAAAATGACTGATGCAATACTTGCATGAACAAGAACAAATACAAATATTATTCTGAATAACAGAAAGTAATCTTCTATCTCTCTCTCTGTAGTTCTATAAAATGCAGCATGCCTTACAATGCTGCAATCTTGTGCATATCCCATAAAACGACCCATCATCTATTAAAATGCTATCATCTTTAGCTACAAGATACAACCAGGATGTATCTCGGTCTTCATTAGACTGAGCTGAAGGATTTGTAGAATGATTGCTTTAACAATATGATAGGACATATTGCAGGCGTCTAGAAATAGTTCTTACCTCACAAGGCAGTTGGAAAAAAAACTGCAAACGAAAGATACTATCTCTGAAAATCACATCATCCTCTTTTTATTTGACCTAAATGCATGTATAATACTTTGTTACCTATACAAAATGTCAATGAACTATAACAAACTACACACAGCGCTCAAGCACACAAACTGCTTTAAATCACCATGACAATATACATGTACAAAAATATACAATGCTACGTTTTGCTTTTCATATTTTTCCTACAAAATTGTTTCCACAAGTTAACACTTTCTATCATCTTAAACAATCAAACATATTTTCATATCATTTTGTTAATGTTAACTTTAATATAGTCTTCCAAAAGTAATACTCTCCCTTAAAAGGATTTGCATTAGGTACAAAAGTATAAAGTTCATAATCGTATGAACTACAAAAAATGCTCTTAAATTGAATGTTATCTTACTGCTTACTCGTTTAATAAGAATTGGAAAGTGGTGATATCTACATATGGAGATGATGTAGAAATGAAGCACTCTTGGCTGAACTATACAGGTCTGGTAATCTCCAAAACTTCCTTGGCATTTTTAATCCAGAAGTTTATCTACTGTTAATTGAATAATCCAAATAGGTTAGCAATAACATAATACTTGGGTTATACAAGGTAAATATAAGTAGAATGGATTATAGCATCAACATAACGTGAATCGCAAAGTATGAAATATTACTAAGTATAACATAAAAAAGACACTTCAATTAACTTACTATTTTCAAGAGAGGTATTAGTCACTAAATCGATTTTTTTTTGTATAGAGAATGAATGTGAAAGAAGGTCGTAAATATAAAAAACAAAGACACAGAATGATAGGCACATTCCTCTGAAAATGTATGAAAAAGAAAGAATATGACATATAATATCAAGTTATGCCTAAAGAAGGCATGATTCCATGGAAAAGTTTTGAAAATGTCTTGTAAAGAAGAAAGGAATTTCTTTCATTATTCAAAGGCATCATTGAGTAGTTTATATTGTATCAAAACATAGCCAAGTTCTAATTTCATTTATCTTTAACCCATATTTTTTTCTCCAAATGAATTTGTTTAACCAAAATTTAAAAAAAGTAAAGCTAAACTTCCAATGCCACAAAATAAATAACTGAAATACATATATAACTTGACCTCGTTCTTCTACTCAAGAGTAGATAATGAGCTCTGTATTCAAAAATAATTTTATATGTTCAAATGCGCAAATTGGTATTTTGTAATCATGCATTTTGGTACATATCTTATGAAAGAAAGGAAATTACTCCTACCACAACATTGTAAAATTATGTATAGTGCATATGGCATGATTTCATAATTATTTTGCAATTCATTTTTACCCAAGTTAAAAGTCACAACTCATCATAAATATCACATACATATCAGTTTGAGCTAATAATGAAATATTAAATAATGTACACACAAAATAAAAGATAGGTGAAGTTTGTAAAGTAAAAAAACTGAAACATTAACAAATAATGAGGCAGTCTCTCTCATGACATTTCACCAAAAAAAAGATATATTCAAATCCATCCTTTATCCAAGGAATGAGTGAAAGAAATGTATACTGTACATCACAAGGAATGTTTAATCATTTGTTTTAGAATGAACTAAATAGTTTGAAAGGCACAACACATTCAGCATGAGTATTATTTGTTGGTATACGTAAAACTGAAAACAACAAGTACAAAACATGCAGTTCTGAATTGCATTTCAAAGAGAAAAAAAAATTGTAAATTTTCTTTGACAACCAGATATTATTTCCATCTCATTTCAATTATATTAACTAAATTTTCTTGATTTTATAGAAATATTCTTGAAGACCAGGCTTACTGAATGAATGATTGATCTAATGGCATCAAGTGATTCAAGTGATTCTAATCACTTATCAAACAGATTAAACAATTTAAAGTGTTAAAATGGCTTGGGGGGATTGCAAAGATGATGCGGATACATTATTTGGAAGAGGTAATATCATTGTAACAAAAGCAACATTTCAGAATTTGTTATTTGATCATCGCCTTCATCAGAAACTCCCACTCTAATTTGATCAAAATTGGCAAATAATCAATTGCAAATACCTATCCTACTACCTAATACCTAACTAAAAAAAAAAAATACATAGAAAAGAAGATAAGATGAGGTATTAGAGTAGTAGCATCAGATTCCTTCAAGAGGTCAACATTTTTCAAGTAGGTGTGTTCTAAACATGGAATTTCTATGGATTCTGCAAATTTACAAAGATAATCATTTGACAAGAGTTGATTTCAATATTAACCTCTGCACCACCACATCATCATACAACAAAATTAATAGCAAAAACGATGTGACAGTGCAGAGGAACCAGAGCCCCTTGAAGCACACACAGAACAGAACATCAAAACCCTTTGTGATTTTAATACTATCTCTCTTCTTACAGCCTATTACTATAAAAGTATACTTGTACTATACCTACTTATTAAGTGGAAAATCTGCATTTGATCTGCACAGTACACATGTATCAATTGAGCCTATTACTATAAAAGTATACTTGTACTATACCTACTTATTAAGTGGAAAATCTGCAGTTGATCTGCACAGTACACATGTATCAATTGACCATTAATCACTCTTGGATACTGCTAAACTTTAATGTATGATTTGTTCCCTTTGAGGGTACATTATGGACAATCCTGGGATTAATCTTGATCATCCCAATATGTAGAAATCTACCACACAGAAAGTATAATCTACATCTAGCTTCATCAGCTTCGTATCACTCTCGAAATAGTGATGATGATGATGATGATGAGGACGATGATGATGATGATGATGATGATGATGATGATGATGATGATGAGGACGATGATGATGATGAGGATGATGAGGACGATGATGATGATGATGATGATGATGATGATGATGATGATGATGATGATGATGATGATGATGATGATGATGATGATGATGATGAGGACGATGATGATGATGAGGATGATGAGGACGATGATGATGATGATGATGATGATGATGATGATGAGGATGATGATGATGATGAGGATGATAAGGATGATGAGGATGATGAGGATGATGATGATGATGATGATGATGATGAACGCATGAGGCAGCCTGGAGCTGATGAGTGAGTGTAGAAACGGAGAAGACAGGGTCACCAAACCCTAAGAATGCCAATGACGGCGGCAGTATACAAACAGAAAAGAACTAGTAGTGCTCAATGAATGAAACTAGGGTGTCCCTCCAAGTTTGAAGAGGGGGGAGGGGAGGGTGTGGGGAAGGGGATAGTTGTTGATACTCAAAAATCATGTTGGCCATTTGTTGCTCTCTCAGTTGACAAGTCTAAGATGGTATCAGCTCTCACGATGGCTTTCTGCTCGCCACACGTTACTTGCTCAACACGAAGCCTGGTAATCCAACAGGGGTTAAGAAGGGGATTCTGTCTTTGGAGAAAGCGGTTCTCCGACTCTCTACCGTCTATTTCTCTGCCATGGTGGGGTTGGTGAAGGAGAAACCACGGAATTGACGTTGATTGATGGAGCTGAGCATGGAGGTGTCTGTAGGGGAGAGGGCCACTTTCTCCATGGTGAACTCGGGGTCAAAGTTGCTGGCATCACCATCGCTTTTCTAGTGATTGCAGAAGATAAAGATAATAACAGTGACATTTTTTTAAAACTGGATATATCCATCCAAAGGGGTGCCTAAGGTACTTCTATCACTATAAAAATTGTATGGAAGATGAGCATTAAATATATAACACATAAAGTAGACTAGAGCAAGGGGAAAAAAAGCATTTATCTGTATTAAACTGTGTCATGTAAAATTAGACATGGTTAGCCCTGCTTTTTAGTTCTCATTCTTAGTTACTATTCATTCTTACAGTGAAAAAAAAGCTCCCACAAGACTTGGCTTATCGTGTAATAATACCATGAATCAAGAAAAAATATCATTTTCTCAATTACAATAACACCAATTGAAGCATAGCCAATCAATGCTAGAAAACATGTTAATTTAGGAAGAGTTCTTACTAACTAACTCTAACTTCTTACTATGGCTGACATTAATATGCATTATATTCCACATACTAAGAATCTTGCTCTACGATTGGTCAAAAGTAAATCACGTGATGAAAGATAGTTCGCCCATTATTGATGGGAGAAGAAAAAAGTTTGTTACACTGTGTAGATAGTACTACTATCTACACAGTGCAACGCACTTTCACTGAAGATAGAGATACTATCTACACAGTGTAACGCACTTTCACTGAAGATTATCCAAAAGCGCACTAAAACAGGCGTAATTAAGCGCAAATTACCAATGAGCGCAGTTAAAGAAAACACATGCGCGCACCGTACCCTCAAGGGGTTGAATTAAAGTTAAACTTTTTTGGTGTGAATTTGGGCCTAGGTGTCTTTTAAGTAGATGCATACATGTCTTTTTTATTTGTGTAGTTAAATTGTTTTAGATGTGGAATATAAAGCAAATAATCACCATTTGGTTTCAGGCGATGGCAAACTACCACTTCCTCGTCGATCGGAATGTATACGCTATCTTTCCTCAGCTTTGCTTCGGAAAGATAGCTACATCCAGATTGCCTCGGAAGTGATAGTTTGTCCCATCACCTTCACCAACGGTAATTATTTGCTTACTTTATTCTAACAAAATGTCTGCAATTCAAGTAAACAACATGGGACTGAGTGGCTACATGGATATGAAAAAAAACATTATTATACATACCGGTATATACATTTCATGTATAGTATTTTCATGTTCTTTCATATACATTTCATCATACATATTTATATACCTTTTATGTAATATACGAAAGAAGATTTCAAAACTTACAATTTTGGGCTTGAATGGTGGTGGAAGTTCTCTCTTTTCTAGCTTCTCAAAGTCAATGGATTTGAAGAACTGATGTGCTCGAACATCACCCTTGACTCCAAGTCGGATCTCAGGATTGCGTTCCAACAACTGTAATCAAAGAGAGACAGAATATAGAGAGTTATTGTATTAAAACAGAATAATTTTAAGTTGAGAACCTATGGTTCATATCACGGAAATGATTTCAGCACTAGTAACAGAGTATACATGTAGCTTATTAATAGATTTTTTTTTCAAGTACCCCTGGGAAGCTGCAAGATTATATTGTTTGTTGATAGCCAGAACAGTGTTAACTCTGTGTTTAAAGATAAAGTTGAGTTTTGGTCAGGCCATTGCATTGTGAAAGAAACGGTATGCAATCGATCAAAACAAGTTTATCATGTAGCATATAAGTATTGGTGTGTGCTGCAAGGTTCTGGAGTCATCAAAATGATAAGAAATTTGGCCCAGTCTTGGTAAAGTAACAAGCACTGTACACAGAAAGATGTATATGGGAATACACAAACATGTGGCATAAAAAGCAGGCCTCATTTTCAAAACTATTACCTGTCATATTGAGAGTATGAGGGCATTTGAAGAGCCATGCTTTTCAGGAGACATTTTTACTCTGATGTTCTTCCACACTTGCATAATAACAATGATAATGCTCACAAATTGTTTTCACCACTCCCCAGAACTCAACCTTCTCTTTAAAGTCACTGAGTAGTCGGCTCTCATGGGGAATTCGACACCGTTCGGGTGTTTACCCAATAACAGGTGTTGTCAATCACCAGGGTTAGCCTTGAGTTTTATGACCATTAGACCTTATGTAATGCTTTGCTTTTCCTTCGCCCGAGAAATCTCTGAGCATGCTCCGAGAGACTAGGGGGTAATTCTTGACGGGCCAACGGGTTTGCTGTGTGCAGATTTGTACTCCCATTAATGGTATTTCCACCAAGTCTGGTGTCAGCGAATTACGACCTTCTGCACATGGAAACTGACTACCCACTCCCTTTAAGTACATGAGTTAACACCGGTCTGGTCCTCAGCAGATAATATTTAATTTAATTTGGAATCCCCCGTGAGAAGCCTGGGAGTGATTGATTGGTGCTTACCTGTATTAAGCAGCTATGTGCATCTTTGGTCAGCCATCTTGGAAAATGAGGAGCATCGTGGAGGATACAATCAAACAATTGATCTTCATCTTCACCGTGGAATGGGGATTGACCAATCAACATTTCATACAGCAGGACACCAAATGACCACCAGTCAACGGAGGCAGCATACTTCTGACCCTTCAGAATCTGGGTTAGACAGAAGATAGAAGAATGGGTCATAATAAAAACAGTACAGACATCAGTGACGAGGTCTGGTCATGTTTTAACAGTCAAATGCTTCTATTCCCCCCCCCCCCCCTCCCTTAAAAGGTAAAATAAGTAAATTAAAAAACTTCACTGATTCATTCACTGTCTTGTTTGTTTAAACCAATAACACGTTTTCAATTGATCAGGTCTGCTGACTTTTTGCATATAAATATTGGATATACATAGACATAACTAGACCAGCAAGCATGTTGCTCATAAATATTCAAAATAAGAACACTATAAATACATATCACAAGGACTATCACTGTACATAGACATTATGCTCCTTTGGAATTAGCTGACATTTAATCTAGCTATCAATTTTTTTTTACCATGGACCCAGCTGCTATTCTCTATATTTGGGTACAAAGCTTCTGGTGTGAATAAGTGCTGTTCTTCAATGCTACTACTTCTCCAAGCAAATCTTAAGAAACTCATTACAACATCTTTAATCTCTTCAACTTACCTCTGGGGCAATGTAATCGGGTGTTCCACAGAAAGTACTGGCCTTTGTCTCTCCCGTGATGTTCTGCTTGCACATACCAAAGTCAGCGATCTTGATGTGGCCATCCCGGTCCAATAGGACGTTATCCAGCTTCAAGTCTCGGTAGATGATACCCCTCTTGTGGAGGAACTGCAGGCCACAGATGATCTCAGCTGCATAGAACCTAGAAATAGCATAATACAACATCATGAGGGTTCAGTGACACAAAGACATAACTCCATATTTTGCCAAAAATGAGTATTTGATATCAAAATGTTCAGAAAAATGTGGGCTTTCCAGGAAACACAAAGACTTAACTCCTACCAAAACCCCATTGAAGTCAATGGCTAGTGTAACATAGACTAAACATGTAGCTAAGCAATACTCGATATCATAATACTCTCCTTCATTATCAAAGCAAAGAAATTTAAAGTTGAATGTAGACAAAGTTTATTAGAGAAGATGATTTCATTACCTAGCTCTCTTTTCTTCAAAGCGTAGTGAGGACTGTATATGGAACATGAGATCACCACCATTCAAGTACTCCATCACAAAGAACAAATGCTCCTGTAAAAATTAACCATAGAAGGGAAAAGAAAATTAGTATTAAGCATCTACAAACTTTGATATTTAGAAAGCAAGATGCGATCCACTCCTGATAATACAAGTATTAATAGTTTGACAATCAAGTTTTAAATATGTGCTTTGAAGGGGAGGTACAATAAATTTTGCTGGAACCAAACCAACTTTTAATACACCTTTGGGTCATCAATTTTTCTTAGAAAATGTAGAATATATGCAAAAGATAGTAATTGTGCTTTTCAATAGAAGTGACTAATAACAAGGTTTTGCTAATTACTTTATATTTTGGGGTTCAAAACCCCTCTACTGCAAGATAAATGAGGCAGAACCAATTTAAGCCAGTTTATCCAGAAATGCAATCACTGATTTGCACCTTAAAACTGTATCTTTTTTCTTCCCCATCGGTACTATTTTGCAAAATCCACCAATTGATGAAATAAGTAGTTTCTATTAACTTCTTGCATCAAATTATCCATCTTACAACACTCCTCCTATAGTCTAATTTCATACAAATTCATGCCACATACCACGTAAATCCCCTTTCATCCACTACATAAAATCGGTAAGATTATCCTTAGGGGAAAGGAAAGTGTGATCAGGACATCTACATAAAGGTCAATAACTTGCTATGTCCCTTTGGCGATGGTTTCATTTTCGTTATATATGCCTTTCCAAAGTCATTAATCTTGAGGTGTCTTGTTCTACGTCTTCAAATAAAATTCAATCAGAATAAACACATGGCTGTTCATGACACTAGTCAAGTACTTTCCAGATTACTTTGTGTTCTGCCCAAATAAATCTTGATCATGGAAAAGGCAACGATCATTCTATTGGTTCTACTTTATTTACAGTATTTTCAAAAATCCATCTACAAGTATGTTATACTGATGACCTCAAAGAATAATGTAACCAAAAAGGAATCACTCTTTCATGAGAATAAAAAGCCCTAAGTATGATGATCACTTCAGCTTTTAATAACAACAATAAGGGCTCAACCATTCTAGGATTTCTTCCATCTAAGTAACAATTTACTATCGTCTGTTTGGAGCCTAAAGGGCATTAGCTCATATGATTTTACACAGGGTTAACACCCTTCTGGCTACAAAACGGGTAATATTGAAATGCGGACTGAAGAACTTGCCTTGCTCTGGAAGGTGCAGTATAGATGAGTAAGGAATGGATGGGCCCAGGCCAGCCCTAGAACGTGTCTCTCAACCATGGTGCACTCGATGTCATCGTCCTCCAGTACGACCTCCTTCTTAAGAGCCTTAATAGCAAAGTACTTTTTGGTTCCTTTCTGCTCAGCTAACATAACCTGAATTGAAGGGGAAAAAAAAAATGCAAGAAGATGGTGAATTGTGAGAACAAACACATTTCTCTTGATGCCGTACAATTGAAGGTTGCATCTTTCTAACTCCTGGTTCCTCTGTTAAAAAAAAAAATTGTAACCAGTTGCATCCAGGGTTCTCACAGGTGCATACACCCTAGATGCCAACATCAAATGTGAGGGATTTCAGAAAGAAAAAAAAACACCTTTGACCAGCGAAATTCTTTGGTCTTCACTAATCACCCCCCTACGATGTTGCAAAGCCGTATTTATATCAATTAGGACAAGGGTTAAACCTGTCTGACAAACCTGACAGTATTACTGGTGTCGATGACAATGATTTTTATTACTAAAACGGCCCCGTTTGTTGAGAAGAAGCAAACTGATTTTACCACAAAAAAACAAAAAACATGAAAGTATCACATACATTGTTTTACCTTCTGGAGCAACCAACAAACAAGTGAAGGCTAGAATCAATTTAAATATAAGTCATCAACTGACATAAATAACTATATCTACTATTTCACAATTCTACAATGAAGCATTAAACAAATTTAGATAGAACTTACTTTGCCAAAGCTGCCTTTTCCTAGTACTTTTTGTAGCATGAAGTCATCAATGTTGTATTTCTGTACCGCTACAGGTCTGTCAGGGGGCCCCCCATCCGTAGTCCAGAGAGGCTCATACACAGCTCTGAAAGAGAACATTGTCACATCTTGATTGGTCAACTACTATGTTTTCAATTTTTTATATTCATTTAATTTTTCAAATTTTTATATTCATTTAATTTTTTAACTTTTTATATTAATTTAATTGTTCAGCTTTCTATATTCATTTTATTTTTCAAATTCTTATATATTAGTTTTCAATTTTGTATATTCATTTTTATTTGTGTACATTTTTATATTCATTTAAAATACTGATAGAGCTTTATATGAAACAATAAAACGTCTGCTTAATGTTGCAAATTTGCTACAAACTGTCTTTACAAAAGAGCCATGCAGGGTCCGTGACCGTTTTTACATGAACAAAGAATGAAAAGATTCACAGAATTTGATCTTGTGCAAGCTTCTTCTTAATTAATAGAAATCATATTCATTTCTAGACAACTCACAGCAATATAATGTTGATGTCATCCTTCATCTTATAAAACTTATCCTCCGAAGGACAGCTGGAATACAAACATTACTCATTGATGAAAACCACTCCCACATTAATTGTTTTGGACCTTTTTTTTCTTTCTACTACATATATTGTTTTACTATTTCCTGTGTGAAACGTTTCATTCTAGATATACTTGGTAAAGGTTAATTATACCCCCTTTCATAGTGCTCCTATCGAAGTCACACCGATGAAAATACCGTTTGAATTTTCCTTATGTAAACAAAGGTAAAATCGCCGCTTTCCCTGCTGTACTTTTCATACTGCGGGTGAAATTAACTCGCCATGGCGAGCCCTTGCTGGAAGTGAAGAATTATTGCGCAATTATTAAGCCCGCGCCCCATCTAATTAGCATGCAGTATGCTCAACAAAAGTCAATAAACACAGCTGATTACGATAAAGCGCGCGTACACTGCGACCTTTGACCATTTTCATCGGCCTTTTAATCAGTGTTTTCTCCCGAACGCATTCACAGTGGCTGTTTCATCGGTGTCACACGGATAGAAAGAGAATTTCTCCTGCTCTTGAGCAGGGGAATTTAATCACCTATTTCTCTTTTTTTCATCGGCTATTCTATCAGCATTTTCTCCTTTGTACCATTCATAGTGGCCGTTTCATCGGATGCGTCGGGATGCATCCAATGAAAATCAGGCCAGTTTGAAAGGGGTATTAGAGATCTAAATACACCTTGAAAGAAAAAAAAACTCACTCATCTAGATCTTCATCATCATCAGGTGCGTATCCATGTTTGCCATTGCCTGCTCCGGGCGGTGACTTCTTATCTTTCTGTTAAGGCAAAAAATATAATTATAACAATAACTAAATGTTTTTGTATATCTCGTAATTGCATATCTCTATGCGCTATGAAGAATACATTTAAAGTCTAAATACTGAAGTAGAAACATTTTTTTTTTTTTTTTTTTTTTTTTTTTTTTTTTGGGGGGGGGGTCTCGCAGATGCTAATTTAAATGAAGAGAGTAGAGACCTTTCAATGCATATGGATGAAAAACAAAATGCATAAATATCAAGGGTGACACTAAGCAAACTGACCGAAATAAATGTTTCATGAACTACATGTACAAGAAAAGTCATTCGCTTGAGAAAATGAAAAAGAGGTATTCTTAAAATTTATAATTTTGTACTTTGAAAAGGGCATACAATTTTTTAATTTAAAAAACCGATTTAAAAAAATCAAAGAGATATTGGATATGATGTGTTTTTTTCTCTCTCTCTGCATGATAAAGCAGCATTTGATGAAGAGTAGACATATTTTCATGTAATGTACTATTATATAATATGTTTTTTTCTCTCTCTTTTCTCTTTTTAAAAATACAAGCATGTAAAAATTAAAAAAATAAAGAAGGAAAAAAAGGCTACATCATTCTGTGACATAAATAAAAATCTACTGCAGAAAAAAACGCCATCATTAAACAAGTATATGAAAATGCTATCCCAAACATAACATCACTGGTGTAATTTTAATTAAATAATTCATAAGGTATTTGATACAGAGAAAAAGACTGCAGCTAAAATTCTACAACTAGAGCTCCTAGGAAATCCTGAGAGCTTTGAATTAATACCATCACATAATCTCCCAGATATACGGAACAACAAATAAAAGGCATCTTCTTTTGTGGTCTACCAAATGCTACTGTAAACAATTCTCAGTCAAAACCTCTGTTGAAATTAACTTTTTTATCACATAGATCTGATTACCTTGTATGCATAGACAAAAATGGTGAGATAATGACAGTATTGAGCCTTTGAAGCTTCACAGAAACTACACACACTTGAGTGTAATCATGAGATTGAATCACGGTCTCAGATTATTACTAAATGCACATGAATGTAAAATGTTTGGCCATACATGTAGCTTATGATTTTATGAAAAGTTCTTTAATATATCTACAGGAAATAGTGATCACCACATGGAAACTAGTACAAAGTACGGAAAAAGAGAAAGAGGGTGAGAGCAACTAAAGGGCATTTGAAATTCCAAATCAATATTCTGCTATCCACATGCCACTTGTGATATTAAATATTAATGTATCTACAAGAGCTTTATCAATCATATCTGTTTTCATTGTCCATTAAAGTAGTCACCCAAAGAAAAGTCATGACAACTGATAACCATGGACAAGTTATGAAAAACACAAATAATTTGCTGAAAAATCATATCAATATCATGGAAGTGTAAAATGTAATTTTGTGGCTAGCTGTGTCTCGCATGTGACGTCACAAATCTTGGCGCTCTAAGGAGGACCGCTGAAGGCAGAAAATCTCAAAATTAACATTTTTGAGAGAAGAATACTGCGGTCCCCAAACATATTTGAAGAGGGAAGTTGTTATATATGATCAGTAAGGCTTCCCCTTTACAATGATATGAAATTTGCATCATTTCAAAACACTTTTGATTCTTTGGGTGACTACTTTAATGAAATTCAAGGAAAACTACCTGAAAGATTGTTGGTTTTGAAAGATGGTGGTACTACAAATATACATGTGGGCAATGAAAGTTGGGAATCCTAACTGTTTTTGTCTCTCTGTCAGCATGAATACAAAAAAAAAGTACTTGTGACAAGACAACTACAGCAGTTTTTCTATTACGAGAAAGAATGACTGAAAATGAAAGAAGAGATAAAAGTTTCAACAAGTGATCGAAAATGTCTCTGAAGTGTTGAAGTGATCCATAGATAGCACAAATGGTTTACGGTACAATTCCATAGTGAAATTCCCCAATATGAACAACAGAAAATACACTTATAGCAGAGAGGAAGTGTTGATACAGTCACTTAATATCAAACAGAAGTTTGGTACATTACATGAACTCTTGTGACAAAGACTATCATAGAACTGTTCATTTTGTATTGGATGAATAAAATTTGAAAAGTGGACTACTGAATAATCAACAATACGTGTGTGTAAAAATTTGTAACATGCCTGCATATAATCGAGCTACAACTGACACAACACTGAATTTAGTAATTTGCTAAATTCTCTTCCCATGAAAAGCGCTCTCATTTAAAAAATGTGAATTTTCATGCCGCAAAAGTTTTTGTTTTTCTAAACAGTAACTGGTTTGGTATATAGTTTGATACGTACAAAGCAAATATCCATATAAGATATAACCTCTGCTATAAAATTAAAACCAAAACAAATAACCTGAGAATGACAAAGTAATTTTTTCCCCTTTTTTTCCAACTGAATCATCATAAAAGGAGATCTACAATGTACATGTAATGAAACAAAGGAAGTTATCAAAATTCATTTGAAAAGTAACCATAACCTTATCACAAGTAAACACAGAAAGGAACAAAGATCAGATGATGTAGCTACTGGTACCTATACGTTTTTCTGAGAAAATAGGGATTTCCCCATTGATGTCCTATGTCTTTGTGCCACTTGGTCTGAAACTCAGATTACATGATTATGTCTACAACCAATGATTTGTATCAATGTCCTCTTTGAAAGTAAAAAAACAACAATTGAACAGTCCCAAGCACTTTGGACCATCAAGACCATTTACATGCCTCACAAAGTGTTTTAAGCAAACTTCCTTTCTGAGAAAATAGGGATTTCCCCCATTGATGTCCTCTGTCTTTGTGCCACTTGGTCTAAAATGCAGATTACATAATTATGTCTACAACCAATGATTTGTATCAATGTTCTTTTTGAAAGTTAAAAAAAAAACAATTGAACAGTCCCAAGCACTTTTGACCATCAAGACCATTTACATGCCTCAAAATGCCTTACAAAATGTTTTAAGCAAACTTCCTCAAACTATATCTAACTTATCTACATCATAAGATAATACAGGAAAATAAATTCTGAAACTACATGTACATGTATATCGTAAACTTAACACAATTTTTTTCTAAATTGTGAAATACTACTCTAAGGCATTTCAAACTAAAAAATATTAAGACTGCATGCTTTGAACGTACATGCATTACATGAAAGATATTTTTTCAACTTAGAATTATTATAATGAAATAAACATACAGTCTAGCCAAATATCTATTACAGATAGAACCAATCCCTTCATACTGATGGAAAAAATGTTGTCTTATCTAGCAGCCTTTTCTTTAAAAATGACATTCTATGTACTCAGATAAACACTTTGACAAACCAACAAATGATTAAGGCAGACTTAAATGGACTATCTTTGTCCATTTAACGTTCAGATCATAACTTCAACCATTTCTGTTCATATAATTCTCTGCACGTTGACTTTCTGCTGAGGATATATGATGGCAAAAAAAGAAAACAATGGAGTGCTTGCAAAAACTACCATTATATTGCTGTATTGCTCAATCATGAATATATTTCGTGCTGAAGATTCAAAATAATCTTAAACTGATATAAAAAAATTAAACTTCTGTTCATGTTTTGTTATTCCGCACCATGCAGCTACATACATGTTAGACTTGGTGCATGTACCTACAAAAATGCATAACTGTGAACTTTGATTGCAATACATATCGTACATGCACTGAACTTTACATGGTAAAAGCATTTCATGGTCATTCTTTCTGTACCCTATTCCTTGTAAATTCAGACAATGTCTGCTCATTTAAAACTGAGAACAGTAAATATATGGATTCAGCTAGAGGACTCATCATAACCCCCTTCTCTAAGTAATTTGTATAGATGTAAAAACTTTGTAAATCTATTGTATATAAGCGAAGATAGTAGCATGCAAGAATGCCAAAAACAGCATGGTAGTGCTAAACAGGCCTGGGACCACCTACAATTATACATGGGGGCATGAAACATGACAATGACATCAAAAGTATACATTTAATTAAACAGGAATAGGTTATATATTAAATAAAAGAGTGGAAACTACTGAGATATAACCTTTTTGGGTTTAAATCTTCCTTCAGAATTTAGATAGATTTGAGACTGAGAAAGGGCATTTCAGTGCTATCAATTGCAAACTGGTTCAGTAACAATTCTTTTCTTTTCTGTGCAATGTTTCCTGCATTATCTAGTGCCATTACATGCAGTTCTATCAAAATCAAATGCAGCCATATTTGGGGAGGTTGTTTCAGTTTTAGTAGATTAATTAATATCCAGATTCCAGAACATGTCACATAATTCGCCCTTGTGTATTGTAGTAAACATGCATTTCAATGGGATGTTGTGAAACTTGTAAAGACCAGTTATGGTCATGCGATTGCATTGTGAAAGAAACGTTGTGGAATCGATCAGAAAAGGTTGATCATCTAGCATAAGTATTGGTGTGTTCTGGAATCATCAAAATGATAAGAAATTTGGCCCAGTCTTGGTAAAGTAACAAGCACTGTACACAAAAATATGTATATGGGACTACATGAACATGTGGCATAAAAATGTGTCCCAATTTTTATGTTACATGCCATATCTAGAATACCAAAGCATTTGAAGAGCCATGCTTTTCAGGGAACATTTTGTATTTGATGTTCTTCCACACTTGCATAATACAATGATGACGCTCACAAATTATTTTCACCTCTTCCCAGAACTCAACCTTCTCTTTAAAGGGATAGTTGAGTTCTGTTGCAGAGGGCGCTACACAATTTTATTTTTTTGGTGAGATAATGAAAAACTGAGTGTCAAATTTGAAAGAACATACAATTTAAATGACAAAATCATCCGTTTGATCAAAATCGGTTCAGAGACGGCTGAAATATCCATAAATATAACGATTTCTAATATTTGTTTACCACCACAAATATTTGATAATTTGAAAAAACGAAATTGCGCCTTTTACGTTGTATTTTAGCCAATGCCAATGTTGGCTTTTTTGTTGGCTTTTTCGTGTTGGTTTTATTAAGCCCAACTAGCCGGCCCATGTATTGTTATTATTAATTAATTGATTAATTAATTAACAGTCACTGTATTTTTTTTTAAGTGGAGCTAAATTTGTATGATCGTATTAGCTAAATTTCACACATTTTGGAGTCTAAAATTACCTTCATAGCAATTTTAGGTTCTAAAAGGGCACTAGAAATGTCATAGATAAGAATAAGAGCAATAACCATGCACTTTGAAGGCAATTGCGGTCTGAAAACAGAACTCAACTATCCCTTTAACAGCATGACATCTTGTCTTTAAATTCATTTTTATAATAACCCATATGATCAAATGAATCCAATCGAAAGTAAAACCAATCAAATGATGCCCAGCAAAACATTACCTTACAATTCATTCAATCCTTTATAAAAAATTCCAGGCAATAATCCAATTCAGTATTATAATCTATTTAGCATTATAATCTACAGTAGAACGTATATAATTTTTTTAATATTTTTTTTACAAGAGTGCATGTAGCTATATCATGCTACCATGCATGATTTATGAAGCTTTGATATTATAACTGACAATCTGATCTCTAGCAACTTTGCAGCTGTTTTTTTTTTCTTCTTCATTTTTTAGCAACTTTCTTTTTTTAACTTTTATTGCAAATTGATATATGGCAGTAATAAAATCTGAATGTTTTTTTTTTTGTTGTATCATATTGCATATACATTTGAATTCTATCTTGAGTGCTAAAGTCTTTAAGCTTATCAACACTAGTGTGGCTAGGAGGGATTAGACCACACAGCGAGGTCACTGACAGGTGGCTATCTCATCAACTCAGCTCTCAAATAACATAAGAAATAGAGGATCATGGGGGACCAACAGGCACAGATTGGGGACATTTTCTATATAGAGGGAGCAAGTAGCTACAAGTAGAACAGTGGGGCTTTAATGTATTAGAATACCATTACTGTATATCTATATTGGTATTTTCAGCACATGGATTTCAGTTATTTTCTAATAATTAATTATAATCAATTTAGCATTATAATCTATAATAGAACGTGAAGTCCCACACGTGTGATTTAATGCAAGTTTTTCTAAGTAAAACCTGATGCCAACTCTAGGGAAATGTGCCTCTATCAATGTGATGAGATGAAAGTTATCTTGATTAAACCAGAGTCCAGATGAAATGCTCTATTTGCATTTCGCAGTATGACTACAATGTGCATTAAAGCTTGTGAAGGTGAAAAGAACATTTCTAACAGTGGTTGCCTTACCATAGACTTTGTAATCTAAGAAATTAAAAACAAGAAGAAGATAAAAATTGTGCGATAAAAGAAAGACAAAAGACACTTTAAGACACCGGCAAAAAAAAAGATCCCTTTGTATTACAACTACTCTAAATCACAATTCAATCTGTCAGTAAAATAGATTGAGAGAGACATTTTGAAAGAGTTTGAAAGCTATTGCAAAGATTTGCACCATATCACCAAAGTCATTTAACTGTCAAGTGTAGTAAATAGTAAGAATATCACTTCATCCTTTGGGAAATAGTCAAAATAGTATTATATTTTCATATAGGATAAGGAAGAGAATTTTTTTAAATATTATTTGTCATTTGACCGTGATCCTCATCTAAGGAACACAGTTGATCCATTTATTGGACTCTAGAACATAACAAATGTGAAATATCATCCTATATCTTTTCAAGGTGATAGCCACATTGCAAATTTCTTTGACATAATACAATTAAAAAAAACAGAGCATTTGGAACTACCGACATATCAGACTTATTTCAATGCAAATAGGATCTAAAATCATAACACATATCAGTGCACACAGAGAGAAAATGTACAACGATTCTGTGTTTTGCCCATTAACAAAAGAAAACAGCAAATGATAATAGTTGTGATTTAAGAAGTAAGCAACGGTTCCAATAATTACCTCGATACTGGAGAGAGCCTCGGAAAGAAGTCTCTGGTTGACTCCGCACAGGTTAGGGACATTGTTCTTGCACTTGTGATGAACATTTACATTACACACTGTACATGAGATGAGAAAATAGGATCATTTCCAATGAATCAACAATGCTTCAGTAACTATGTTTTTAAACACATGTTTATAACACATCCTTTTTATCATTGTGAGGGAATGCTATGAATCTATAAGTCTTTCAATCTGTAAGAAAATGGATTTCAAATGATTCAGCTAGGTTAATTGAGATCTACTTTGTATATATATCTCTTTACCTGTTGACAATGAGAGCTATAGGAACCAGAGTTAATCTGACATATCTAAATTAAGCTAATATCATAAATATATATCTACTAATTATCTAAATCTCACAAACTGTCATTGACAATGTTTTCATGTAGAATAGTTTCTTGCTTACTATACCCAGAGATGCCAACCTTTTGACACAAAAAAAAACAGAATGGGTATCCTAAAAAATCAGATTTTGGAGAGAAAAATCAGATTTGCATGAAAACTCGACACTACCACTGTAAAATTTCAGAAAAATGTTTTACTGGTAAGTACGGTCAAGTAAAATGTTTGCTCTTTCATTAAAATTTAATGAGAAAATTGTAAAGCAAAGTGTTTTGGGGGGTTGCGGGGGTTTACTTGTACATGTTTTTTATGCGATTCCGCTGTTTTTATGGGTTTTTAAGGGTTTTAATTTTTTTTTCAATTTTTAAAAATGATGAAAAATCGTATTTTCAGAGGTGATATCGTATTATCGTACTAAATAGGATTTAATCGTACTGGTTGGCATCTCTGTATACCACATATTTGTCAGCTGAGAACAAGAAGGGCATTAGATCATATATTTTTACACAGAGTTTAGTTAACGCCTTTATGGCTCTCAGCAGAAAATATATGGAATGGTTGGACTGCTTTACTCTAATGCAGATAATGCTCTCTACTGAATATTTCTCATATTTTATCTTGTGTGGTAGATATATGCACTATAAAATTATCCAATATTATGATCTACTTTATTATTTTATCTAACTTGCTTCCTCCCCCTTGACACGCCAACCCGTACTCCGTGTTGCCTAGCAACATGATACGTACCTTCACACTTGACGCCTTGTCTGAACAGACCGTAGAGCATAGTACCGCAATGGTCACAGAATGTAGGACTCTTATAGTTGTTGACTTTAAATCTATGGGGCATGTTGATGTTGAACCTCTCTTTCAGTTTCTATCAAAGCAACAACATAACAAAACATGAATAAGAGCATATGTAAACAATGAATAAGAGAATACAGTGTATACAGTTAGGGAATTGAAGATGACAGACCTTCAGTGACATTGAAGTGCTCAAATAAGGAAGTTTCAATCCTTTAAGTTTTATTATTGATACAAGTAATCATGAAAATTAGAACACCAAAGGTTTCTTAGAATTGACTACAGAAATGTGGGTAGTCATGATGAATGATGAATACAATAGGTTCCTCATATAATTTGCCAGCCATCTTTATCAACATTATTACATAACAATTCATGTAAGATTTAATGTTTTTCTCATATTGTTATGATACTTTTAAATGTAATGTTGTATCATGTAAGTCTTGTATTAATATTGTACACTTTAGCTTTCAGGTTCAATTACATACTTTTGACAAAATGAAATTTCCATTCTTTTGCGTTTTTTTTTTAAAGCAAAAATTAGCCCCCTAACGAAAACAAATGACCACATGAGATACATGATAAAGTTTGGGAGCTCCCAGACTTTTAACCCACACAAAAAAAAGTAATGGGTATTATGCAACACTTCCTGGATGGCACTATGATAGAAAGCAAAAGCTTTGATAACAAGAAAGTTGTACCTTGGTCTCTGTTGAATTGACTCCAGTGCCGGGGCATTTCCCAAGCACTTGGTTAAAGCAGCGTTTATGAACAGACAGCTCGCATTCTACACAATAAACATACAAAAGGCATTGTATGAAATTGTATACATGTATGTAACATGAACAATGGCTGAAGTGTCTCAGTCTGAAGTCATATCTTTTGTAAATGGTGTGACATGAAAAGCAAAATAAAATTACAGCTAAGCATCAGGTAGACCAGCATATGGTTACCGTATTTGCCGGCGTAAAGGCCGCAGTATTTTTGGAAGAGAAAATAGGTGCGGCCTATGCGGCGAAAGAGTAGTAAAAAAAGGGTTTTTTTTTTTTTTAAATGTCAAAATCGGGGGTGCGGCCTATACGGCGCTGCGGCCTTATCGCCGGCAAATACGGTACTGTACCTCAGTTCCGAACAAAAGGACTGGGTCACAGGTGATGACTGCCCAACTGTACTAGCCCATTGACTTCTGAATTTTCAATCCTGTACCTTTATATTTCTCATTACTCCACTTTTTCACTAGATATATTCATCTAAATTTATCTTGATCCTATGAAAAAGGACAAGCTATCTTTAGCCCAAATATTAAATGCAATAATAAAAATTGGACAGTTTGGACTCTCAGGAGCACTGGAAGGGTTAAGACAACTTCTTTTCACCTACATATTTTCTAATACACAAACACACACTCAGACACACCAAATAAAAACAAAAAGCAAAACTAATCAATATACTGACATAATGAGAAAAAAAGCATCGTACTATATTCTTCCAACCCTAATTTCCACTTTCAAAGTGAAACAAAATATCCAAGACCATTGAGTAGTGATTTTGTCTTGGCCCTTTGGAAAGAAATCTATGTCTAACCCCTTGAAAGTTGCCATACAAACAATTTGAAAATGAAACCAAATTAATTGAAACACTGTGTGATCTAAAAATAACAATGCTCAAGAAGTGTATGAAGGGTAAATAGAAATTATAATTCTCCCTTCCTCATTCTCGTCCAGTAATTTCTACTAAATAGAGACGAGCAAATTATTCCCATCTGCCGGAGAGAATTAAACACCTCGTCTCTTTCATTTAAAATAAACCGTAGCCTTAATTTGGCTGTATATTGATAAATCTACTAACAACTGATTAATATTTGACTTCCCATCAGAAATGATAGTTGAGAAGATACAAAATGCTGTTGTCACATGCATTGAACAAGTGTGTATTAAGTGCTCAAATGATATTGGTTTATATTAACTAGAAGATAATGAATTCAGTACATTACCCATGCATCTGTATCCTTGTGTACCAACGAGACCCCTGCAAAGCAGCAACAACAAGAGAACAAAACAATTCCTTACTATTGAAAGAACATGATGACAATTTATAACACTAATGTCATCTCCTCACTACACAATATATATTTAATATCATAACAATCATCTTGGACCCCATGGAAGAACAGTCTTGTCTCCATGGCTTGACTAAACTGGGTGTCCTTCAGACTTCATTATTGTCTTCTTCTTTTCTTCTTTTACATATATTATGTTTGTTTAAATGTTTATTTATATTATGTTTTAAATGTTCTGTATATATATCGTGTATATCGTGTATTCTCTGAATTCACAATAGTGAATTCAGAGAATGAATAAATCAAATCAAATCAAATCAGACAGAATAAGAGTTGTTTGTTCAACATCACAGACAAATTGAAGTCTTGAAATATACTTGCAAACAGGTAATCTACAACTCTGTTTACACTTTGAATATCTATTCTTTAATGTTTTCTACTCATTTAATCATACCAAAGCACCTATATACAGTATTAATGGTAACGTAGCATTTATCCTTGCTATTAAATGAAATATTTTACTACTTCTACCCTTTTCATATTTGTCATCCCTTTCTATCATCATGATTTTTACATCATAAAATCATAAAATCATCTTACTTTAAACGTTGAAATGGTAATTATACCCAAATTGGCTTCTTAACAGAAACATATATCTGACAATTTGATTGAATAAATGAAACAATCATGTAGAATCTATAAACCAGATATTCCTTTGAGATTATGATAAATAACATACCAAATAAATTCATTGCAGTAGCTGCAGTAAGCTGGAGTGCGGAAGTAGTGTGGGGTGAACTTATGACCCCGATGCTCGTGAACTTTGGCCTTCCTGATGGCTACACGTCGCTTGGTCAGCAGCCCTGTCGTATCGTCTTTCTTATCCATGTCAGAATTGTGGTGTGAAACGGTGCTCCTAACGCTGTTCATAGGATCTGTTTCAACAAAATGAAAGATGAAAATGAAAAGTGTGAAACGGTGCTTCTTGCAAGTTGTCCAGGGACATGACACGGTCCCTTCACCGCCCAATTGAACTGTTGCAACTAAAATGAAAGATATTTTTATGTTAGGTATAAGGTTATTGTTAGAGTTATGGTTAGGGCTTGCGTTGCAGTTAGATTTTAGGTTAGGACTAAAGTTAAGGCTAGGTATAGGGTTAGAGTTAGGTTTCAGGTTAGGTTTAGGTTTAGTATTGGGTCCAGAATTAACGTTAAGAATTATGTTAGTGCGGAAAATTGACGGCAGAGCAGTTGTCGTCAGAGCCTGTGTCATACTGACCGTTTACGGTGTACATTCCTGCCATCTTAACCGCATAACCGCATACAGAGAAAGACTCACGACGAATGAGTGTGAAACTGTATTTTCCCAGGCTTTTATCATGCATACGTATATACTGTACATACAGATTGCCTATATAACAAACTCTCTCATGCAAGGTTACATACACTACATGTTGCGATATCTATTAGAAATCATTCATCCATGAATTATTCTTTGTGGAATTTATCACTTCCTTGCCCCGGTCCTGCATATTCTTCCCAAACAATATCAAAATCCCTGAACAATAAGAAATGACTGCTAGACAAGGGGAAACATAAAGGTTTTCCTATCCTTGGCAGTGTATTATAAAGAGTTGCGATTAATTCAAACCAATCACATTTTAAAATCAGTGGCAACTGTGTACCTAAGAGACAGGAGTTGTGATCAATTACAAGTTGCAAATGATTCAAATCAATCAAAATTATTCATCATGAATGGTGGAGCATATTCTACAGAAGAAAAAAAATCTCTGAAAAACTGCTCGACTATGTCAATCATTAAAACAGCAACATGCATAACCTTTGTTTTCTACATTTTGTCATATCACAACTTCTCTGTAAATCACAACAAAAGTATTTAATAAAAAGAAGAAAGAAAGAGAGGAGATTTTTTTTTTTGTAGACAACTTACCGGTACCACATAAAGAGGCAGGCTGTTATTCTTACCACATACACTGTACATATCAAAGTTGAAAATCAATTAAAAAATAAATCATACTCTCTGAATCATAAATATTAGAATAAATATATCCAAATTAGACTTGTTCATCTCACCTCCTCCTCCTCCTTCCTCTGGGAAACAACGAAGCTGGACTTGCAGACGACCGAACGGCATGAGATCCAGCTACACAATAACGAAAATTGAGATAATGTACACATACTTTATACGATGGTCATTACATATTGTTTCCTGAAAATACCTTGTAATGAAAACTAAAATGCTCAATGAAAACCCATTAAGTATGCTCTAATGTGCAATCGTGCATACATAAATTATATTTCTACAACTAAATGGGTTGCTATTTAGAGCAAGAGTAATTATCATTCTTTTCAGGTAGTTTCAATTCAATTAACAGTGGCGACGGTCATTATAAAAGCACCTTCCTGGTTATAATGCAATGTTCTTTCATTTGATACTCTGTAACATGTATATTGCATATGACTACCATACACAATATAGGCTTGAATATCACAACCTGAAGTACACCGTATATTTGTGATCACGTTGGATTGCTAATACATCAGAAGTACTCTCCAATTCTACAATATTTGAAATGGGAAAATCCTGAAGCATGGCTCTGACTTTAATTCCACAAAAGCAATTGGTAAGCTCTATGCCTCTGGGCAGAATTCACCTCCTTGTAAAAAATCCAGTTTCTATAATGAGGGTGAAGCCTGCATAAATACACTTCCCATTTAACCCTTCGTCTACTGAATTCCTGTATTCTCATACCATTAAATACAGAGAGCACCCGTTTCCTGTAGGCAATGGGAAAGATAAAAAAATCCTGCAACAGGTCAAATTATCTCGGAAAAGCCACAGATGCTTCAAACAAAATGATGACCATCAGTTTATGAATATTACTTATCTTTCAGCGCTCATTATTCTGAGAAGGTTATACCTCTAGATTTTCCCCTTTTTTAAATAATATTTTTATTTTTTTCTTCAAAATTCAATGACTTCAACTCATTCATAGACAAACAATTTTTGTTTTGGTTGTGGTTGACATGCCTAGCAATGGCTTAAAACTATCTAACGTATCCCAAGGATAAGCCCAAAAGTAGATGAGTAGGTGAGAAAAAAATGCTGCTAGTGGTGATTGTGATGGATGACAAATCATCATTCAAAAGATCCCCAGGGGTTATTGTTCTACAGTGGTTGTGATTAGTAAAACTACATGTACTTGCAAAACAATATTTCATATAAACTCTATTTCAGGCGACTGGAGGTAACTGTTTTGAGTTTCCATTATATGGCTTCACAAACAGGAGGATTTGTAGAAGAAAACAAGAATTATAGAATAATAATTTTAATAAATATACTCTAGTGATGTAGAGAAAGCATGAAATAGCAAGCAACCCTCAATTTATATTTATTTATTTACTTCTTTTTTTAGGGGGGGGGGGGGGGGGGAAACGCACCAAACCCTTGTAGTTACAAGCTCTGCCTACATGTGAATGCCTGGTGTATATTATGCATTATACATTGTATGTGAAACCTGTAGGCCTTCTGTTGAGATTAACAATACCATGATACACAACACATCGACCATTGCCGATAACAAAGAAGATGATAGAGTATGTTACTCACCCATTTTGTTTCAATCCTGCCATCCATGCCGCACATAGCAGCCAGCTCATTGACATTGTAGTTGGACTCCGCCAGGTAGGACTCTGGCCTGTTATAAACAATGATCTGGATGACACGGCCATCGTAAAGATGAGAATCAAAACACTTGTTCCATTCTACAAAGGCCGTCTTCCTCTTCTGCCTCAACTGTGTTTGTCCATCTAATAGAGAAAGTAAAAAACAAATTAAATGTGTCAAACAAAGGGAAAAGGGTTGAAATACTTCACGCCTCAACAATTTAATTCTTATCATGTACATTTTGTTGAAATTCTTTATTGATAATCTCATTTGTTGGTTTCTTTTGATATACTTTTCATAATCACTATTTTCCAATATTAATTCATTAGAATCTAATCCATTTTTCCATAGGACTTAACATAGGACTTAACTAGGAAGTTCACTGTCATTGTCTTTACATTATAAATCTTTGATTTTTCATCTTCTATCATTTCAACAACTCCATATATATCTCAATGGAGGTATATTTGCTGATGTAGCCTGCAGTGAAAACAGTATCTGGCCTCTAGTACCATATCTATATAGACCTTACCAACAGTTCAGTAAATAGCACTTTACATGTATAACCCGTGGAAAACGCATCATAGATAGATAAAGCAACAAACAAAGTTCATTCCGAAGAATGAAGATCACATGGATCATGCAGCATAACCAATTAGGCAAGAATGCATGATAACCAATCATAATGTAGAGTACTTCAGTTTTACTTAAAACAAAGAAAAAAAAATGGTGATAGTTGAAAGGAAAAAAAAATCCTCAAAACTCTGATCTCATCTTGTTTCTCAAACAATTTTATTTGGTCACACTAGTGGACTCAAAATAATGTTGTTATTTATTTTTTTTTATTTTAGTTAAAAATAAAAAAATAAAAGCAAAAGCAAAGCTGATATACCACAAAATCAAAGCCTTCAAGTGTAATTCTACTCATTGATCACGAAAGGAGATTAACGACATTTCACACTTCCATTGAACTCATCCACTTCAGTGTACTCCCTTAAATGTGAAAGCAATCCCAGTTGACCAAGAACAAAATACATTTTACATCTCTGTCGCTGGTTTGCTAGTAGTCCCCTGTGATCAAATGTAGCAAGCAGCATTATGCTTGATTTATTTCAGTACATGAGGCCCGTTTTCATCAGCTCAAGTTTGCCAAACTCTCCCGATCGCAAATTAACCAATTCATTTGCGACTTCATCAGCCTGCAGTTGCTAAAAGCGGGATATTTGGTCGAGAAAATATCCCGAAAATGTTGGTCTTGTTTCCAAAATATTCTGCTATTTGGGAAATAGCTGGCTAACTTGAGCCCGTCCAAGCTAGTTTGTAATGAGCGTATCGGTCTAGTGAGGATGCAATTTCGAGCTTTGGGATAATATCCTGAGTCTGAAAATAGCGGGTTATTTGGCAAACTCGAGCTGATGAGGACAGGCCTATGAACCTTAAAACCTGCTTTGCGTACATGGCCTCAAGCAGCAAATGATGGATGCTCAGATAGTGCCGGCTTTGAGGTCTTTCGGCACCCATAACACATTACTTAGCGAATATATGATGAACTTATAATCTCCCATTCAACTCATCTGTCCAGCGCTGCAGGGTTTTCGAGCTTATTACAATTATAAGCCTTGACAATATGTGTTGACATTTAATACTTGTGAAAGTTCTACATTTATATATTAGTTCTTCTTTTGATTATCAACCTAAAAAATGACCCAAATTCTACAATTTGAGGAAAACAGAAGTGTATGCAACAGAAGTATAATGCATTAAAAGAAATTGCTTTTCAATTTGGATAAAAACACAATAAAATTACACAAGATATTAGGACTATCACTTAAAATTAGTAAATTATGTAGGTAAATGTAACAAATTTTATTGGATCACTTCTTTATTACAAAGCTACATGTACGTGTATGTATAGTCAGCAATACATTTAAAGTCCATGCAATATGATAAAAAGTTAATGCATAATGGAATTTAAAGAATAATAAAATACTGGTACATGAAATTGAACAGTGTGACTAGATCTACACAATTTAAAACCACAATACACTTTATATTCATATTCATATAATCATATTCATATTTATTTCATTTCCAACAGAAAGGTAAACAAAGATATTACATTTGATTTCATACACAATTCATTTTTTCAAGAAACTATACAAATAAACTTTGCACATAATAAATTATTACAAGAATTTCTTAATTTTTCATGCTCATGAAAAAAAGGGTTTTCCCTAACTGACTGATTAAACCTACATGCACCAGTATACACCACAATACAATAGCCATTAAAACTAAGTGTTCCCATTTTCATGTCTGTATTAAGAAAGAACTGAAAGGCAGAATGAAGGTTGTTTCACTGTCTGTTCTTTGATGTTATAATGATGAAGGCTTAAAGGTAAAGACCAGTATTGGCAACGCCCCAATTTCAAAAAATGAAATGGAAGCTCTCATTACCAATCATGTGAAAGAATATGTTTTGACTAATACATGATGATAAAAAATTTGCCGGGAAACCGCCTACTAATTCATATATTTGGTAAATTTATTTCTCTCATGGTCTGGTGAGAGAGATAGGGTAGTCCCATATACATCTTTCTGTGTATAGTGCTTGTAACTTTACGAAGAATGTGCCAAATTTCTTATCATTTTGATGATTCCAGAACCTTGCAGATGCTAGATGCTAGATGATCGACCTTTTCTGATCGATTCCACAACGTTTCTTTCACAACGTTTCTTTCACAATGCAATCGCATGACCATTACTGGTCTTTACCTTTAAAACCACAAAGCAATTCACGTAATGATGTGCAGTGTTTGTGAAGAATAAGTTTATTTTTTTCTTGCAAAGGGAGAGAAGAATGGGACAAGTCAATCGTCAGCCATTATGTTTACAACGAATGATACAATGATCAATATGTTACATAACCAAATGATGACAAAAATCTAAATGAATATTTCATTTAATTGAGGATATGAACAAATATCATAGTGGAATGTTCATAAACTCTATGAGGAACTGTACATCTTTCATGATAGAAGCTTTCTCTTGATGACATGGGCTATTGTTCTTTATTAAAGTTAATACAAAGTTTTGGTATGGGGTCATGAATTTGGTTCAAATGAAGATATTGGAAGCATATGCGATCCTACAATATTCACTGATCGTTGTCGCGGTTGGAATCGAGTCTAAAGTTATGAAATTGTCAATAATAAACTCTTTATGTTGTATAGCTCCCTCTCAAGGTCAAGATATTAATTAAGCTAAAAAATAATGTTTCTTGACTAAAATTGACCGATTAGCTATTCTCGTTAGGAAATTATATATCACAACTACATATTCTGAGATTGTTATGGTCGCAGCTACCATTGTACGGCCGTAGGCGCTATTTGAAATTTATCAAAAATTTACCGGGAGCACCGGTAAATGTTCATATTCAATTTTTTCTCAAAAGGAGGATTGTTTTAGGGGCTAAATTTTCTAGTGCTTATAAAACATCCACAGGGGCATCCAAATATATCAAAATTGTAAAGAATCACTATCCACCCAACTTTCAAAATTTCCCAAAACTTTGTATTACCTTTAAACGCACACAAAGCCATAGATTATGTATCGGGGGGGGGGGGGGGGGGGAGACAGTATACAAAAATTTCAACAACAAAAAAATTTCATTTTATCACCTCCCAAATTTGGACCCTTTTTTTTTTACAGTTTTCCGAACAGTGAAGCAAAATAATGAGCTTAAATTTTATTTTGATCAAACAAAAATTACATATCATATCTGAGTATCAGACAAAATGAGCATGTATAAGTCTACCTCATTTTAGCCAGTAACTGTTTGCAATGTGCACTACCGGTAATTACATTACTCCCCAAGGGCTCGTCTTGAGGAAAAAATCATACAAGTACTGTATGTATGAAATGAAATTCTCTGGTATCTTTGGCTCTACTTCCGCTATGATGAAGTGAACTTTGATCTGAATTTCCAGGTACCAAAAAGCATTGTCATTGTATTGAGATATTGTATTGAGATAATGTGTGACCTAACAAACCCGACAGTCTATTCATTGACTGCTCACTTCTGTGTTTTTTTACCCCTGCAGTTCATGAAAATAACACTGCCTAGCCACGTGTATGACGCAGGGAGGGAATGAATAGATATAAATGCATGATATGAGCCTTGACCTTTTTTCATATTTTTAAGGAACTCATTACAAATAATACATGAACAGCAGGTGTACTAGTCAACATTATAAGCAGCAATTAAAATCATTTGATCATGTCACAAATATTTTTTTTCACAGCAAGTTTTATGCCATATATTTATGCATATGAAATTTGAAGATAGGAAAATGGTACGATTAAAAATAAACAAAAATAAAAAGCTACAAAGCGGTGATGCCTGTAGCTTTCCACTATGCTAGAATATTGCTTGTTTAAGGAAGTCAATGGTACTATTGGAAGTCAATATTGATGGCAAAGTTACAACCAATGGTAATTTTTTATGCAATGGGGTCCTGCATCACCAGCTGAGAGCCAGAAGGGCATTAAAAGTAACTGAGTTAAAATCCTTCTAGCTCTTGTTCAGACAGATTATCTGAACAACTGAAAAAAGAATCAAAGATAACTTACATAATACAGTCAAACCTGCTTTTTGTGACCACTTGTCTACGAAGACCACATCTTTTGTTTCCCTTGAAAATAGTTTCTCATTGAATCATGTACTAAAAGAACCTGTCAACAAAGATCACTTTTTGTGTATCCCCTTGGGCGGTCGCTATACACAGGTTTGACTTACTTGCATGTAAAATTAAAGATTTTAACTTACTTGCATCTTTGACCGATTCCTTGACATTGACGGCCACAAAGGGATCAAAGAGGACAGAACCTGGCAGCTCAATCTCCTTACTGTCCACCTGTAAGACCCGCACTCGTAAAAACACCATGGCAGATACCTTGCTCAGTCCCACCTACTCACAATGGTATCACTCGTCTTCAAATATCTGCAGAATACAGAGGAGAGAAAAGCAAAGGTGTTTATAACAAGAATGTTAAAGATATTCAAGACCATTTGAAATGTCTGCATTTCTATATGAAGAATGGATCCAAGGCCATCATCAACCCAAATTTGTAATACTGTTGTTATTGGAAAGCAAAATGCTGAACTTCAGATTAATTATTTCACTCTGCTGAACCTGGGTGTAATCAATTTGATGTTCATTCAAGTTATCAGATGTCATATCTGTCCATGCATTTGTTTACAAGTACATGTCCACTTCATTTTCTTATTTGCCTTTCGAATGAAATGGAGAGCCTGATATCTCATTTGCAATACTTCACTTAGAGTTCAAGTAAATGATTAATGACACGAGTGGACCAGATGCTTTTGTAACATGATACTTAACTGCATGGGACCAGCAAAAAGTAACTTTTACCTTTTGCATCTAAATATAACACAGACTACATATTGTGCAATACTATAAATTATTTGAACAGCGAATCAGTGTCGCTTGAATGCAGTATACATGGATCAATAGTAGTTTCATAGACTGTATTATTGTGATATGTAAGCTATGTTTTCCTGCTATTTCCTCCTCCTCAAAACCACACTATGAGATATGAGCTGTAGAGTATAAAAATATACAGTCAGGATAGGCAGAAGTGGATAAATCAAAAGCAAACATATTGTGTAAACATACATTCATGTATAAACAAAGTAGCAAACAGAAGTTTGGAACTTGCTCAAATAACAATTTTCAAGTATGTACATGTTTAAGATTCAAATATTATGAAAAAGCTGACATAGCATTATAAGTATATAAATAAATATATAAATAAAATGAGGGAAAAAGAAGATGAAAAGAAAAAGAAAAATAAATAGAAAAATAGGAAGAATATAAAGAAGTAGAAGAGGAAAAAAGGGGAAAAAATAGGAAGAAAAAGAAGATTACAATAGAACAAGAGGAAGATGATTAGGAAAAAAGGAATAGAAGGAGAAGGACAGTGATAGCAGTGGTGGTGGTAGTGGTGGTGATGGTGGTAGTAATAGTGGTGGTGGTTTGCAGCAGCAACTAGTATTATGTAGGAGGAGCTATACATTGTAGCTGCACGTATATGTTGTAGTCATCAATGGAGTGGTGGTGGTGGTTGAGGCGGTGGTAAAGGTGTTGGTGGCGGTGATAGTACTAATAGTGGTGGTGGTGATGGTCGTGGTAGTGGCAGTGGTAGTGGCAGTGGTAGCAGTAGTGGTGGAGATAGTGCTAACATTTGAAAATTTGGTGGAGTAGTGTTCAGCTTCAGTTGAAAATTGTTTCTTGGGGGAAAGAGCCATACACGAAGGACACATATGACATCACACAAAATTGGTATGGAAACACATCCCTCTCATTTCAAATCTATTAAGATAATAACACAAGCTAGAGATGTGTATTAATTATACATGGAAAGAAGTCAATAGGCAGAAGGTAATAAAATGCCCAGAGAAGCACAACTTTGATAACAAACCAGGAAGTGGTACACCATACGGAAACTCAGTAGCATAGAAGTACACCTCCCAGGCAATATGACACAGCACTGTTTGTGAATTTATCACTTTTGTACTTTTGTAAAGCAACAATTAATCAATCCATCACAATGTGACATACTTGTATGCACTGGAAAACAGTAGGTTACCAGGGGGTCAACATTTCTTTGATTTGTTTTGTTGAATCTTGCCAGAGCCCTGATTTACTATAATTTGTAGATGTGATATACATGTACACACAAATGTGTATAACTTATTGATCTATGGCTTGTGATTATTTACAGTTTCATAGCATTTTTAAATAGTATTAGCTTTTAAACTCATGGATAGTATAAACTGGATTTGAGGGAGATTGGTGAGGAGAATATCAATAAAAGGGGCTGGTAGGATAGACTAGAGGAGGAGTGTGCAGTTATTCAATGGGGGAAGAGATGGGCCTGGTAAAATGTGATAGGTAATAGGCAAGGATAAATGTAGATAAGACATTACATTTTAAAATAGACAAACAATTATTCACTGCAGATAAAAAAATAAAAAAATCATTCATGAGACATTTAAAAAATGTACACAAAAAATTTGATGTATTTTTTTGTTTATTTTTGAAAGCTCTGCTTGGAACTTTCCAGATCTTCGTGCACAATACTACATTAAGTCTGCCCAATTTGCATTTCTTTCTCCCTCTCTTCCTCTCTTCTTCTCTGACTTTCCATCTCTATCTTTCTCTCTGGCCCTCTCTCTATCCTCTCACACTCAATCGCTCATCCCCTTTTCTCTTTCTTCTAGCTACAAAGTATAAACCCAATTTATTTCTTCCGCCAAGTGTTGCATTGCTACTACATTTTTTAATGTAATTTATTTGCTTTCTTCAGATGGCATCCTTTTATAAGAACTGCTGCTCAGGGCCGTTATGAATAGATTGTGTAAGTTGGACCATGTTGTGTGTTGCTTTGTCAGGCAAGCACACAGCAAAGAATGTGCATCTGAGTGTATCCAACTGAAACTGATTTGGCCAAACTTTGTGTATAATTGAATAACATTCACACTTATGAAAATTGGGAAATAATTTTATCTATTTTTCACCACTTTAATTCTTTTTTTTTAGACTTTTACTAAGTGCATCTTTATCATACTTTTTTTAGGTTTATTTATTAAAATAACATATTGATAAACTGCAAAGAAACAGGAAAAAGTGTGAATTCTCAGAGAACAGTATACATGAATTATGAAAGAGAACAAGTGTTTTTTATTCATTGATATTGGAGGAATGAGTTTACTTCTGCTGACCTCTACTCTAGACAACAACAAAATACATGCTTCCATTAGACACCCAGTCTAACCATGGCACTTCAAAATATTCAAACCTTTTCAAAGTGCCTTTTAGATGTCAGACTGATTTATTTCCTTTATACTCCAATCAACATCATGTTTTTCACACTATTATTGGGGTTACGGTACAACCAACCTCAATAGTTACCATTGAACCTGCCGCTACAAAGTAAAGGGAAGTTATATCCAGGAAATTCTCACACTGCTTTCAAAAAAAATAAAAGATTGATATTCTGCAGAAAGGAAATGATTGTGCTGACTAACAGTGATCAATGGTGCACTAACCTGAACAATACAATAATGTTTGCAATAACTAAAATAGATTAAATTGATTTTTTTTTAACAACCACAAAGGCTTCAAGGCACAAACAAATATGCATGAACATAATGACATCATGACTTGACAGTGTAAATGTAATTCAAAGGTCACATATTTTCTATCCAGCCTTTAATCAAACTACACATGTACATTTTTATGAACATTTACTGTACATACCCTGCTTTATATAAGCCTGAAACCTTTTAAAGAAATCAAGATCTTAGGCTGAATTTTCTTACTGGAATTATGTTATTCATAACAGATTGATTCTTTGCTTGCAACCTGTTCATCTCCTTCGACTCGCATCATAAAAGGAATCAACTAAGTGCATGATTCAAATATTGGAGGTCTCTGTTTTAATTGGCAAGGGTGTTAGGCCAAGTAAACTTGATTCCTAGTTTCTAAACCAGATTTGTTTCCAAAAAATTAGGAAGAGGGGTTCTATATTATTTTATATTTAATATCTTTTGTATATATACATATAAATATCTAATAAAAAAAAGTTGAGGTGGGCAACAGATAGAAGGAGGACGGGACAAGGAATTAGATATTAATTTCATTTGGCCTTACTGAATTCCTTTGTATCATATTGCAAACAGTCACCTTGCTCCTAGTCAAAACAAGTGTCCTTTGGCAAGGCATTAATCTTCATTTGCCAGACTCGACCCAGGTGAGGTAAATGGGTACCTGGCAGGAATTAATTCTTTGAAATGCTACAGCGCTGTAATGGCAGCAAGGCTAAAGCTGGGGTAATAATTAGTGCGCCTCGGAATAGAATTTCTAGATAAACGGCGCTATAGAAATACCCATAATAATAAATAATAATCAAATGCTTTTGTTGTCTCAATGAAAATGTTTTACCTGCTCTTTGTTTTCATTGAGAAGGAAGAAAATTACTTCTGAATTAGTAACTAACTCAGGCCAGGAAAGAGGAAGAGAAAGAGAGAAGGGATAGGCCTGTGGCAGAGGAAATTAGTACAAAAGGAAAGGAGGTAAATTTGTAAACAAGATGATTGCATCATACTTCATATAGCTAGGCACTAATGACCTCATACGCAGTAGCAACTGGTAAGGGAGGATGACCACCTTACTAAGCTCGGTTGTACAGGTGTACATGTAGTTGTCAACTGTAGCAACTATTAGCTTACAGTGTAGTAAGGTTTTATGAATGTAAGCTCCGACGTATAGTGAAATCGTGTATAGTGATCTTAATACAGAGAACTGTGCAATTTCATGATATTACACATTGTCTTAATGATGTCATTATAATTAGGCTATCAAAAAAATAAATAATTGGAATGAAAAATATAAATGTATGGAGTACGAAAGTAGTCCTACTTCATAAGGGTCTACTCTCCAAATGATCTACATGTACATTTACATGTAGCCCTGCAAAAAAAAAACTTTTTCCTCTCATGGATAGTGTAATATGAATAGCCTAGGCAATCGAACATGGTTCGATGTAGGCAATTTTTCGCTACAATGCCATCTCCAGCATTAATTTCTGGAGCAATCATGCATTCACAAGGACAAAGTATTCACCATAATAGTGTCTTTATCCTTCCTTCCTTCAAATCAATAATGACTATAGTATAGAGGCTTGTTCACACGTGCCATGGTAAACTGTAGCTTTTTGTGGACCAGTACGAAATGAGTGGCAAGTGGGAAGGAAAAACGTAGCTGCAAGGAACAACGTTCCTATGCAAACTCACTCACTCATCTGTGTGTGACATTAAGCATAGATATATGTGAAATGCAGTACGTGCACATTAGTACACTCATAATCCCTCCATACCCACCCCCCCCCCCCCCTACCCTCAATAAATTGCCTTGGTTAGCAGCTTAGAACGTCAAAACACCATGCATGAACAAGCCTTAAGAAAATGAGCATAAGAAAGGTATAAGAGGCTTCCAAATTTTTAAGACCCAAACCATTTTCAATACAGGCCTATAAACATCACCAAGTATGTTGACAAAGAGAGCTACACGTTAATGTACACGCAATTCAATTTACATATTTGTACTTGGAACACAGCATATAAACAGTTCAATACAAATGTAAATGATATAATCACAAACATCCTGGTCTAGGGGTAGAATTTACAGCCTACTGAATTTGTTTGGGGTTAAAAATATCACCTACAATTAGAGGATAGGATGTTTCAGTGAAAAAAACACAGATTAAACAATGATGACAACTGACGTATGTTGTAAGTCCAGCTAGATTTCGATGTAAACAATGTCACAAATTGGACAAATATATGGCTTTGGTGGTTAATAGCTTCCATTGTTTTTTTCTAATTGCCACAGGTTATCTGTGTCACATGATCTGTGATGTCATTACATTTTGGTGTAAACTTCCTTGTGCTTTAAGAGAGAAATATTTCACAAGTTGTTGTTGTTTTAATTGTTGTTGTTGGTTTCACAAGGTCTCACACTTCAATTCCAGGTTTATATACATATATAATATAAATATACATTACAAGTAGGTCAGCTTCTATGAATACTCCCATCCATCGCATGATAAAGTGATAAAGTAATTAAGAAATCACTGCTGGATATATTCTTCATGACCTTTCAATGATGTACAGTGTGTACATTACATAAGGACAACGCGAGACATGTTTACTACATTCAATATTACATACAGCCATAACCTAATAGTGCAACCCAGCCAGCTGTAAATGTATGTTCAAAACTCAAATGAAGGGAAGTTGTTCAGAATAATATTAAAAGCTTGCATAATCACTTTACTATATTAATACTACCATCCTATTTTGAAAAAACAATGGTCCAATGTTTTGCTTTCGTATTCGCTATCACAGAGCTTGATGATCTGTCATAAATTTGGATTGTAATCCTGACCAAGCGATTTCAACTACTACAGGAGAAATGGCCAAAGGAAATGAATAGATATAAATCAAAAGATTTTCATGACCAAGCAGATCATTTAGGAATCCTGGGGAATCCTGGTATGAAAGAAACACTGACTTCAATAAATCACTAAAAGGGGAAATCACAGAACCAGTGGTATGGACTTTATAACCTCAATAAAAATTAATATGCAGTTTTTATATATCATAAAACTTCCAGACATGGGTGGTTGGTATGGCAAAGATCTGGGCATACAATTTCAACATAGAAAATTATGCAACATATTTGCACTACATGGCATTCCTATTAAAGTATGGGGAAAGGTACATGGAGGTACCAGTAATTACTGAATACCAGGTGCCAACCAAAAAATAAATATGTTGTAACTTCCTATTACCTCCTTTTGGGAAATACTGTTACAAAAAAACATTGAAATATACATATGCATGTATGTAGTTCTATGTTTAATCCATTTCAATGAATATCAGGAACTAAAAGTGTCTTGTACGACATGGATTAACACTTGATTTCAGTGTGAAAGTGGTATTTCTTTCATAGTGATTATGGCAACAGATGCATAAAGCACCAACATGTATATCATGAAACTGATGATAATAAGTATCATCTTAATGACAAGGCCAGTCTTCGTGTACTTTTCAGTTTGCTATGCATGGTTTGTCATTTGTGAAAGAAAGTACAGTACATCCATGCAGAATACCTATAACGTGCAACAAGAGGCCTGTCCTCATCAGCTTGAGTTTGCCAAATAACCCGCTATTAAACCTATTCCGATCGCAAATTAGCCTGTTAATTTGGATCTTCATCAGCCTGCAGTTGCAATTAGCAGGATATTTGGTTGAGAAAATATCCCGATAAATATTGGTCTTGTTTCCAAAATATCCCGCGAATTTGAGCCCATCTGAGCTAGTTTGTGATGAGTGTATCGGTCTGGTGAAGATGCAATTTTGAGCTTCGGGATAATATCCTGAGTTTGAAAAAAGGGGGTAAATTGGCAAATTTGAGCTGATGAGGACAGGCCTAAGGATTATAGGATCATCTCTCGGGATAGCTAAACCTTCTCTTCCCGTGTCAACCACAGTCCTCACTTCACGCTCTTTCAAAACAAGAAAATCCATGATTAATTCATATTGATGTCAACTTATCATAGTGAAATTTCTAACTGAAGAGTTAATTGTCCATCTTGAAACTAAGGTCAAGTAACACCTTTGAAATGGCATGGTAGTTCAAATGAATTGTAATTAGAAGTTTCTGATGTTCATCAGATAAAATCATTACCCTAAAGGTCATGGAAATGATGGAATATTTGCATATTTCAAGGAATACAGAATCTTGAGTATGCATCGATTGGCATTCGGATTGATCGTATGTGCAGGTAAAATTCTATTCTTTTAATTTAGGGAAAAAACTATTGAAAGTCAATTTTAAGATATACACCAGCACAAAGTTTTCGACAAGCATATTGGATAGTTCTAACATTCCAGTATGGCCCAGATTTAAACCCAATATCTATACTACAATGAGGTGGAAATGTATTATTGTGGTCTTCAATTGACAAATTTATTAATGTGGTCTACCATCTTAAATGTATAGTGCTTAGAGACTTCGGCAGAAAGCGCTTTAAAAGCACCATTTCATTATCATTATTATTATTATCTCAATTTACCACATCCATTATAAATTCTAATGAAATGAGATGTGGTTTCTCTGAAGTACAATGAAAAGCTATATCATTTGTATCTACCTCACTGATTCATTTCCACCTGTTTTTCCCTCTTCTATTCTCATTTCTCCCCTATCTCTCTCCGAATTTGCTTTTGTCATTTCCTACAATTGTTTTCTCCGTATGTGCTATTCAATCTCCCTTGCTCTTCCTTAGTTCTCTCACAATCTCCATTGAGTCTAAACTGCTTGTGACCCAGACTGTGGGATACTACAAGTACATTCTTTCACACCAACACAGAGATGGCAACAATAATGGTTGAATCATTTCAAGGGAAATCTCCCCATCCATTGTACTGGAAATTACAAAATCACCGACTGGGTCAACACCAGTAAAAACAAGGTACAAAGCGTAACACCAATCTTCTCACATGTCAATGATTCTCAATTGCGGTTTTAAGCAAACCGGATTTAAGAAATGTACTGTATATAGAACTAATGATCAGGAATAAGGAACAGGTAGCCAACAATTCAAATAAAAAACAAAAGGCCTATACATTATATTTTTATATATATGTAGCTTCTACAATATTTTTCTTAATTTACTTTTGATAATGGAAATTTATTTGCCATATTTTATTGTCATTCCATAAACATTACTCATGCCTTACAATAGGAAAATGCAGGTTTGAGTAAGTAATATAAAAAGCCCTGCTCTCCCAAACACTAATGGTAACAAATGTAAGGGGCACTTCATTTCCAAATTAAATTGATGAAAACTGGCCTGTTATCAAGAACTCATTAACTTCATGCTATCTTCAAAAAGGAGATGAACCACGCAAACATTGACGCGTGAACTTTTGGGTTCAAATGGTGAGTCATTCTCCCTCAATCAGAAAAGGGAATTGTCCGTTCAACTTGAGCAGTAGCAAACCCTTGAGGGAGCCACATATTGGTCATCACCCTTCCAAGAATAAAGTCATGTCTGTGGAATTTGTGTGATTATAATTGGTTTTAAGGGGATTATATTACTCAAGCTTAGGAGTTGAGGTGAAATTCTATCTTCTGTTGGGAATACAGTAATCTTACACCCAGTCTTAATAGACTTTTTCTCTTTCTTTATGTTCATTGAGACCTTTCTCAAGGGATTTCTGCAGAGTATATTCCAGAAAGTTATAATGCCTTCATACCCTCAGATTTGTTTCTAATTTGTAACCAAATTTACAGTGGGTCTATACAGGTAGAACAAATAAGAACTACCCTGTAGTACTAGTTAGTAGCCGCAGCTCTACGACTATGGTATATTAAAGGTAATACAAAGTTTTGGGAAATTTTGAAAATTGGGTGGATAGTGATTCTTTAAAATGTTGATATATTTGGATGCCCCTGTGGATGTATTAAAAGCACTAGAAATTTTAATCCCTAAAACACTTTTCCTTTCGAGAAAAATTTAATATAAAGATTTACCGGTGTTACCAGTAAATTTGGATAAATTTCAAATAGCTCCTACGGCCGTACAATGGTAGCTGCGACCATGAAAATCTCAGAATATGTAATTGTGGTATATAATTTCAGAACGGGAATAGCTAATCGGCCGATTTTAGTCAAGAAACATTGTTTTACAGCTTAATTAATAGCTTGACCTTGAGAGGGAGCTATACAGCATAAAGTGTTTATTTACAATTTCATAACTTTAGAGTCAATTTCGACCGCGACAACGATCAGTGAATATTGTATCGCATATATGCTTCCAATATGTTCATTTGAACCAAATTCACGACCCCGTACCAAAAATTTGTATTACCTTTAAGATTTTTTTTTAATTTTTAACCAAATTTAGGTCTATACAGGTAGAACAAATAAGAACTACACTGTAGTAGGCGCAGCTCTACGGTATATAAAAGCTTGTCTAGATCATTATGCTGAACATATCTGCCAACCTTTCACAGCAGAATAAGAATCTCTCAAGGCATAATCACTCTATTGTGTATATTTGTTTACCCTACAGAAATTCAGAAAAAGGAGAAGACTCAATGGTTTTAACATTGGTTGAACTTGAAGGCTAAAAAAATAAAAATTATGGAATCATTAATGCTGGAGATGGCATTGTAGCAAGAAATTGCCTACATCGAATCATGTGTATGCCCTATTCATAATTACAGTACGCTATCCAATTGAGAATGGTTGGCGGCTATGCAGTACAAACTTAAATTCTCCCCGTCCCTTCAATGACGGTTTGCGTCATCGATGGTACGCCTACAGCCTCTAATGTAGGACCGCATCTTACATCCTAATGATGATCTACTTTGTAACCTACCAATAACAACATCCACATACATGTACATATTGATTTACATCGATATAATTGAGAGCCATGAGAGTAATGATGCTAAGCACTCGGTAAGGACATCTTCTTCAATTAAGCTCCACTAACAAATCATCTTCAATGTATCCATGTTATGAAGTTCATTTACGTACTATACAACCCTAGCCGAGCAAGCACGTCTAGAGTTTTGTTAATGTCATGATATGGTGTTTGGCAGGTTTTTCTGTTTTATATAAACTATAATGTTTAAATTATTAGTTTTTAATCATTGGCTCGTGATTCGACCCCAGTTTCTATAATGGAGTAGTAAAAATCACCCTGTACACATGTATGACAAAGACAAACATATTCTTATTTGTCTCATGATAATAATGAAAACGTGCAAGTTGGAACACTTTGTAGATCGTACTATATCAAATGGAACTGAATAATTCAGCCCCCCCCCCCCCCACTCCCCATCCTCCAGTTTGTTTTTAAATATAAACTTAGTATTGGAGCTGTTTATGTAAAAACAAAAGTTACAAGACACCCTGACAAAACACTCATTTTTAAGAGCTCTTTTTAGATTTTAGAGTAAAATCACCATTGGCCCCATTTTGTCTTCATCAATGTAACATTGTTGCATACTTAAATGAAACTGCACTTCCATCATACTTTATGATACTAAAATATGTAAGTGGACAAGCTACTTAATATAAAAAGTTCAACATTGTCACCAATATACATGTACATGTACAGGTACATGTGTAACTGTCGTTTTGTTTTTCTTCTTCTAATAGTGGAGAAATGTAAGACGATATATTTTGGGAAAAAACTTCATTAATCTTCAACAATCGGCTTGGAAAGAATACACTATGCTTCAACAGACAGCATGATGAAGAGTAAGAAAACCAAACCAAAGTTTTTAAAATCTCATTCATAGTGTTGGGATTCTCTTTCTGATTTGCACTAGTGGAAATTGAATGCCTTTGTAAATGTAGTAGTGTGGTAATCACACTCTTGTCAGTAAAGCTCTCACTGCATTTATGCAGAACCAGGAAGAAGATGATAAGGATAAGAGAAAGGAAATCCTGTGTTTTGTAATTCGCTGGCAATCACGATGGCCATCTTCACCATTTTAAATGAAAGGTAATCTATGGCTAATAGAGCAGATAGACACTCAATCGTCCCTAAACTGCAACCGTAGTGTAACGAACAGATCCAGGCTTTCCTTGTACTAGTATGCAATAAAAACAATTTTCTCAATGTGTAAATTATTCATTAAAAAGGCTTTTTTTTCTCCAACTTTTGCCAGTGTTTAAGAAAAGCAATTTGTGGCAGGGTTTTAGAAAACATAGGCTTTGCAAACTACACCTTTCTTTATTTATTAAAAGAAGCAGATTTTTCAATTGCAAAAGGGACCAAACAAAAATCAAATGTAATACCTCCATGAATGCCATTGAATATTTTCATATTAAGACGGTGCTTTATGTTACATGAAAGTTTGAAGTTGTCTTCTGCTCAAAATGCAGGTACAATATGACCAAAAAAATTGCTTCTTTTGTATTTCATTGATGCATATGATTGAAAATACTGAAATGTCTCACAAATTTTATTTCTGAAGAAAACACTTTGGATCGGTATATCATAATATCCCCAACGAAAAGTTAATTATAAATCACAGGTTAAACAATGTCACAATCAAATCATAAGTGCTTTGGAAATTATATCCTTGCATAGCAACTCTGAATCCCTCTATACTGCTGAATGACTTTACCAAACATATACTTCCTACAGAGTATATTTGCTAAAGGTAAATATTTTTTTTTTAAATGAGTTGGACTTTAAAATGCCACCACCGCAAGGTACTCAGCTCAATCCATACTTGATATCCGGATAAAAACCAGTCACCCCTTTTATATATGAAAATTCTCATCTTGACGCATAATCCTACAATAGGCTGATCAGTGGTGTGACCCATGATATTTCTCAGCCGTCTTTAAGAAATCAGTCATATACGAAAGGACTCACTCTAGAGATAATGTAATCAAGTACCACAAGTTTTTAATAAGTGACACGACTCTAGCTCGCATTTCCAATAACGCATTTTTTTCCTCCAATTCTATCTCTGTCCGGTGATTCGGGGGTAAATATATGCCATTAAAGATGGAATGAAAGGATCTATGGATCAACCGACGATGTACAATTTAAAATTATGTCTGTAAAGAGCCAGGAAAGAGGTAAAGTATAGTAGTTGAGGTATTTCTGAAATTTATAATACGGGGGGGGGGGGGGGGGGGGGGGGAGGGGGGACAAAGGCTCATTGACGTATACATGTTCATGCCTTGGCAAACCATGGTGGTTTACAAAGTCAAATGCAGCGCTTTCTGTCTCGTAAATGAATGGCAAGTGGAGATGAAAAAAGTAGCTGCAAGCAAAAAAAGGGTAGTATGCGTTAACAATCCCACATTAAACCGTAGCAGATTATCACGACATATGTGAACAAATCTCATGATACCAGGGGACAAAATGTTTTCCTAATAATCCTTTCAAGTTTGCAATCCAAATAACCCTTAAAGCTGTGATTAATGTACATCATGCCCGGATATGAAAGAACCCAATTATTATTAGCCATAAATGTCCTAGAATGATTGGTGAACCTAATTGCATTCCCCATCTCATCTTTCAAATCATTTCCCCTTGTCTAGTTTCCTTCTAATCAATTTTCTATTGGGTCATGTTGTTCATTTAGCACTGCAAACTTTTCACCTCGATCACAAAGTTTGATCCCGACTTCCATTTGGTGGGACTGAAGAATAATCTTCTCCATTGCACATTTTTTTTATGAGCATGAATTTCTAAAGATTATAATCACAACTTGCTTTCATAGTGATCATCTGCATTTAAACCACTGTAACATTAACAACTTGTTTGGGAAGAATTTATTTGAAATCATTTAAATTCTTGCTATAGCCAATATAAAATAATCATATGTTACATTCAGGACCCATTTCAAATGCCCTCCGGGATAGTTTGGTGACCAAGTTTCTTCCGGTCTACTTCGCTCGGCTTTGCAACAGTAATCACTAATCACAGTGATTTATCACAATTTTCAAGCGATTTCAAGAGTGGATCATTACTTAAAACATATGACAAAATTGTTAAACATACTGCATGTAACAGAAAGATATTTGGATATTTGGATGCATAATATGTGTACCGCACGGGCGCCGCCTTACACCAGAAGTGGCTCGGAATTACCTCCAAGAGGCTACATCTGGGCATTTTGGATGTATTGGCAATATCAAGAATTTGTTATTCTATTAAAACTACCAGTAATACCGACTACCAAAGACTAGATGCACATACATGTATGTCTGATGGTTTGTGTGATGGATCTTCAAGATTTGCTAACCAATGAAATGCCTATATACTTAAATCAATCTGAAATTGTTGCTAAGATGCAAGTTCTGAATTATGAATGCAATGAAATTACCATATAGATGATAAGCCTCTTGATTATCAAAGTAATAGAAAGAAAAAGGATGTGTTTTCAATAGTGCACTTAAAAAATAATCTGGACACTTTCCAATTCATATAGGCCCTACTATAAAACGGAAGAATTTTCTTCCTCCTTTTAACAACACGGTGCAACACAACCCATTTATCAAATGAGAATTTAAGGGACTAATGGGCTTGTTCTAAATGCATGCCACTTATAACTGTACATGATTTATAACAAAAGGTCAATGATTCAATATCTTTGACAATGTTTCTCTACAACCCTGTTTACTTGCAAGAAAATAATTACCGGTAACTTTGATTCTGTCAAATTCATTGGTGTACATACATGTAGAATGCGACTTTTCATTTTTTTAAATGTTAGTGATAAATAATAAAAAGAAATTCAATCAAAAGTGTATAAAAAGCAATAAAACTTGGAACAAGGGATGAAACTCCAACAAAGAAATTCATGAAAAATGAATCTCAAAAACAAACAACAACAAATATGAAAGAGGTAAAGTCATTTTCTATGTACACAAGAAAATATTGCTTGAAACATTCCATTTTCAAGGACGTATGATGGATTATACTTGTACATGCGGATTCAGGCACAATCACCAATTTCATTTTCAACCTGCAAATACATCAACAAATATATCTCTTTGAATTTGGCGATCTCTTGTCACATTTCAAGTACACTCTGCACAGTAATGCTAAAGATTCCTCTCTCCCATATCCATTTTCTTTCCCCCCAGACGAATGAGAACTTTGTAAAGGCTCCTTAGCAACTGCTGCCCTTTCCTCCCGCTCTTTCCTTCTGCCTCATTAAATACGAAGAAATGCCACATCTGCAATATTTATGCTCTCAGAAAACATCTAAACCCGAGCGAGCCGTCTCCTATTAATCAATATAAAATCATCTCCTCTAAAGAGATATTACTTCTGCTCGTCAGAGCTTCTGAAATTCCTTTTTTCAATGAAAGATGAAGAATTTGCAGTTTGGTTCACATGAAATCATTCAGCAGTAAGCAATTATGTCTGCATTACTGGTCAAATTGGGAAGAAGGAAATGAAAAATTTACTTGTAATCAACGAACTTTATCGAAGAAATGTCTTCGTGTGTACTTGCATTTCCATTCAATTGATTCAAAAAAAGCATTGAGGTCCAGCAAGGTATACATTCTAATGAAATTGCATCCAAATGGAGAAGAAAAAAAGGGAAAGTTACAAGAAAAAAAACTTTGCAGACAGCAAAGAAGATTATTTCCATGAGTGCTTGTCAAAACACAAGCGTCAAATATGAAAGGCTTTTTAAATATTTGTTAAAGTACCGGTAAGCAATTGTTATATATATACAGTATCAGAGCAATACAAATAATTATTATACAATTTTTTTTTTAAAACAACAACAACAATAATAATAATCATGTTTTGTTTAAATAGAATTCAGGAATTTACAGGGGCAATACAAAATAATGAATTTAAGGTCAAAACAATATGCAGGATTTTCAAACTTGTTAAAGCACATTAGGACGCACTTCACTCACATTTTTCCCCCCATTTTTTTTAAATCCTCAAATACACGAGTCCCAGAATATGACTGTATC
>JAVYIG010009106.1:0-81935 GCA_035222895.1 Strongylocentrotus droebachiensis | reverse complement strand
GGTTTAAATGCACTCTTATTCAACATGAAAGCGACTCGTGAGTAGACTATAGTAGACGCACCAGATCGGCGAGCACCATAGAGATATATGGCGAGCACGCATTATAAACAGGCCCTCCCACTCCTTCCTGCAACCCAGCGTTTTTCAACCTTTTTATAGTCGTGGCACCCAGGCGCGCCGGAAGCAGTTTGGGATTGGGAGGGCAAACATTCCAGGGGGCTCACCTTCCAGGGGCAGTGACGTAATGAGAAAAAAACGTTCGGAACGGGGGGGGGGGGGGGCAGACGAAAAATCTGCATCACCACCAGTCTTACACATTGCAGGTCCCGAGGAACGTTTTTCAAAGTGGAGTATTAACGATCAGGTAGAGCGTAAATTGGCGTGGGGTCCAGGGCATGAGCCCCCGGAAGCTCTGGGGTTTTAAGTATTTAATAACGGTTAGATGAGCATCCAGGGGCCCTCTTTAAGGCCATTGACGTGTTCCGGGGGGGGGGGGAGCCCCCAGAAGCTCAGAGGTTTTAATATCTAACTACGGTCAGATGAGCATCCAGGGGCCGCCTTATGGCCCTTAGTGGGGTCCAGGGGGCAGAGCACCCGGAAGCTCAGGGGTTTTAGGTATTTAATTACGGTCAGATGACCATCCAGGGGCCCACCTTAGGGCCCTTGATGGGGTCCAGGGGGCAGAGCCCCTGGAAGCTCAGGGGTTTTGGGTATTTAATTACGGTCAGATGAGCATCCAGGGGCCCGCCTTAGGGCCCTTGGTGGGGTCCAGGGGGCAGAGTCCCCGGAAGCTCAGGGGTTTTGGGTATTTAATTACGGTCAGATGAGCATCCAGGGGCCGCCTTAGGGCCCTTGGTGGGGTTCCAGGGGGCATAACCCCCGGAAGCTCGGGTTTTTTAGGTATTTAATTACGGTCAGATGAGCATCCAGGGGGCAGAGCCCCCGGAAGCTCAGGGGTTTTAGGTATTTAATTACGGTCAGATGAGCTTCCAGGGGACCGCCTTAGGGCTCTTGGTTGGGCTCGGGGGCGGAGCCCCCGTAAGCTCTGTGGTCTTAGGCATTAAATTACGGTCAGATGAGCATTTTTTATAGCCTTATTTGTGACATTGGCAGGTCACTTATTTTTTCTCTCCGTCTTTCTTTCTTTTTCTCTTTAACATATTTTTTCAAAAAGTGAGAGGGGGGGGGGGGGGGGGGGGGGCTAGAGCCCAGCCACTTTGCAGACCATGACATAAAGGCTTCTAAATAAGCGTATTTTTAGCCCGACTGTAATTTGGGAATTTCTTATTTTCCAACAAACGCATGAAAAGGTATGACTTACAAAAAAATGGAGAAAAAATACCGGAAAATCATGTCATAACAGCAACATTTGTAAATCACTGGTATCGAATAAGAAATACACCCCCCCCCCCCATCAGTACGCCAGCGTTCAGGGGCTCATGTCTTCTCACCCCTATAACAAAAAAAAACAGACACGCTTTCCCATTCTCGCAGAATATGTCCACAATATGCGCGTATCGCTATTATAAAGACCTCCATTGATAAATACCGTATAGGTGGCATGCGCAATGTTTATGCAATTTAATTCCTGTGAACTTTCCTTTTCTTTGAATGGAATTGTATATGTGATTTAATTCAGGTTTTTATTATTGTTATGTTCTTTTGGGTTAAAAATACCAACTATGTTTACTCCTTTACTGCTTTTTTTTTTTTTTTTTTGGAGGGGGGGGGGGGGGGGCAAAAATGTGTTTTGCCCCCCCCCCCACTTTTTTGTTTGGGGGGGGGGGGGCAACTGCCCCCCTTCCCCCCCCCCCCCCCCCCCCACTTTCGGCGCCTATGGTGGCACCCTTTTGAGAAATAAAGAGTTTCAAGTCGCCTTTTCAAATTCACAACAAAAGATCATTTCCATCTTCCTGTTCCACGTCAAGTGCCACGTACACACGTAAGGACACATTTTGTTTTCTAAACTTTGCGGGCGATCGAAAAAAATAAAAAACATTTTTAGTGTGGTAAACATGTCATTTTGTGACGAAACCTTTGCGGGCGATCGAAAAAAATAAAAAACATTTTTAGTGTGGTAAACATGTCATTTTGTGAACGAAACCCACTTTTTTAATTTATGGAAACTGCCCCCTACCCTAGCCCCCGCTGCGTACAGTCATGGTTCAGTGACAAAGCAATGGCATTGTAACTGTGAGGCCCCAGGATCAAAACCGTGTCGATGTGCTATATTAGTGCCCTTTTGTGGGGCATTAATCCTCATTACTGTCATTTATGACTTCAGGGCGTAGGTCCCCTAGTTGATAAGCATAGTAGCATACACATGCTTTAGCAGTCACGCAAAACACACATTGGCAAATTATTATTTAATAAAATCTGAGAATGTATACAGTATACTATTATCTAGATCTATTATTTTTAAATTATTTTTAAAATAATTCTATAAATTGGGGTAAAACTAAAATATTCCAACTAAATGAGCGACAGTGTACTTTCTTTTTTATTCGAGCGGACGAGTGGCAATTTAAAAAATACATGTGTCAAGGATTTAAAAAATTCACTAATTTGACTTACATCAGAAAATGGATGATTAATGTATGGCCTTCTTAAATCAGTTCTTGACGACATGAATTCTCGAAAATATATGCGTTCATAAAAATAGTATCAACAAATTGTTGTTTATTTGGTCTATAAGAACTGACCAGCAGGCACAGGATGTAAATATATACAAAAATATCAATATAATATAATATGTATTAGTCAGCCTACATTGGTTACAAAGCGATAAGGAAGGAGAGATAAAGATACATAGGGAGGTAGCAGAGGAGAGGGAGATATCGAGATATATATATATAGAGAGAGAGAGAGAGAGAGAGAAGGGGAGGGAGAGGAAGGGGAGAGGGAGGGACAATGAAAAGAAAAAGGGGGTAGAAAGATAAAGGGTGTTGAGAAATAGAGCCGATAGTGAAAGAGAGAGAGAGAGAGAAAAAGAGAGAGAGAAAGAGAAAAGTAGATGGTAGACTGATATCCATAAATTGCTTTGTTTCCCTTTTTTTTCTGCATCTGTTAAAAGCAAATTATTTTTTGGAGTGGACTTAGCCTTTAAGCCAACCTAAAGCTAAAGTTAACTTTCTAATTTATTTGGTACATACAAAGTTAGTGTTGACGAAGGAATTAGTTTTAAGATGATACTGTTTATATTTCCTAATGTCAAGATCGAAAACATTTAATGTGGTTTATATTTGTGTGGTAGAATAAACGCATTTTAAAGGATTTAACAAAAATGTATACATGAGTTAGAATTTATATTTATTAATAAAGTTCACTGAATACTGGTCGATTGCTTATCTCTCAATATTTTATCTTCTGAATCACTAACATAAAATATCACAAATTTCAGTAAACAAGGTTCATTGTTAATATTATTATTGAACTTTGATAAAAAATAATACAAAATAACAATTGATTCACAAATGACGTCTGCTGTCTTTCGAATCCTATATACGATAACTTTTAAAAAGGCCCACGAAATTGACTTTATCTGTCTTGAAGGCTTTTGGTCCCGTTGGTTTTCTGTCTTGTGGGATGTAGCCTTTGGCAATTCCCATTTCAGGTTGAAAACTAAACATTCTTTGAAAACAATTCTCTAACTCGCATTATTTACCCAATTTAGAGAGTGAGCGTCAAATAAAATGAGATAATCCTTAATTTGTGTCCAATTTCATCATCTACACATATATTTATTTTCACTCTTGTTAAGACTTTGGTGATGACTGTGTGTGAAGTTCGTGCCCATGATGATAATAATAATTATTCACAGGATGACGATACAAAATAACAACAACAACAACAAGTACTGTTACTGATAGTAATACTAGTTAGGCTTTAGTAACGACAACAATAAAAAATAACGACAGGCGCGCCGGAAGCAGTTTGGGATGGGGGGGGGGGGGGGGCAAACATTCCAGGGGGCTCACCTTCCAGGGGCAGTGACGTAATGAGGAAAATCGTTCGGAAGAGGGCGGGGGGGGCAGACGAAAAATCTGCATCACCACCAGTCTTACACGTTACATGCAGGTCCCGCGGGACGTTTTTCAAAGTGAAGTATTAACGATCAGGTACAGCGTAAATTGGCGTGGGGTCCAGGGCATGAGTCTCGGCAGGGGACAAGGGGCTGAGCCCCCAGAAGCTCAGGTTTTTTTTTAGGTATTTACTTACGGTTAAATGAGCATCCAGGGGCCCTCTTTATGGCCATTGACGTGTTCCAGGGAGGGGGAGAGCCCCCAGAAGCTCAGGGGTTTTAGGCATTTAATTACGGTCAGATGAGCATCCAGGGGGGCCGCCTTAGGGCCCTTGGTGGGGTCCAGGGGGCAGAGCCCCCGGAAGCTCAGGGGTTTTAGGTATTTAATTACGGTCAGATGAGCATACAGGGGCCCGCCTTAGAGCCCTTGGTGGGATCCAGGGGGCAGAGCCCCTGGAAGCTCGGGGATTTTAGGTATTTAATTACGGTCAGATGAGCATCCAGGAGACCGCTTAGGGCATTTGGTGGGGTCCGGGGGCAGAGCCCCCGGAAGCTCAGGGGTTTTAGGCATTTAATTACGGTCAGATGAGCATTTTTTATACCTTATTTGTGACATTGGCAGGTCAATTATTTTATCTCTCCGTCTTTCTTTCTTTTTCTCTTTAACATACTTTTTTTCAAAGAGTGAGGAGGGAGGGGGGGGGGGGGGGGCTCGAGCCCAGCCACTTTGCGGACCTTGACATAAAGGCTTCTAAATAAGCGTACTTTTCGCCCGACTGTAATTTGAGAATTTTTTATTTTCCAACAAACGCATAAAAAGGTATGACTTTACCAAAAAATTGAGAAAATATACCGGAAAATCATGTCATAACAGCAACATTTGTAAATCACTGGTATCGAATAAGAAATACACCCCCCCCCCCATCAGTACGCCAGCGTTCAGGGGCTCATGCAGGCGCGGATCCAGGATTTCTTAGGGGGGGGGGGCCCAAATTTGAAATTATGCGATCCAAATATTGGTACGTAATGGTGACACCGGGAGTGGCAAAAACGTTTGGAGGGGGGGGGGAGGGGTAGACAACAAAAAATCCCCATCACCCCCACTCTTACATGCAGGCCCCGCTGAACGTTTCTCGGCGGGGGCCAAGGGGTGGAGCCCCCAGAAGCTCAGTAGGTATAGGCATATAATTACTATCAGATGAGCATATTTTTATACCTTATTTGTGACACTGGCAGGTCACGAATTGGCCTGGGGTCCAAGGGGCGGAGCCCCAGGAAGCTCAGGGGTTTTGGGCAATACATTACGGTCAGATGAGCATATTATTATATCTTATTTGTGACACAGGCAGGACACAAATTGGTGTTGGGTCTAGGGGGTGGAGCCCCAGAAGCTCAGGGGATTTATACATTAAATTATCGTCATATGAGCATATTTTATACCTTACTTGTGACACTGGCAGGTCACGAATTGGCGTGGGGTCAAGGGGGCGGAGCCCCCGGAAGCTCAGGGGTTTTGAGCAATAAATTACTATCAGATGAGCATATTTTGATACCTTATTTGTGACACTAGCAGGACACAAATTGGTGTTGGGTCCAGGGGGCGGAGCCCTCAGAAGCTCAGGGGTTTTATACATCAAATTATCGTCAGATGAGCATAATTTTATACCTTATTTGTGACACTGGCAGGTCACGAATTGGCGTGGGGTCCAGGGGGCGGAGTCCCCGGAAGCTCAGGGGTTTTGGGCAATATATTACGGTCACATGAGCATATTTTGATACCTTATTTGTTACACTAACAGGACACAAATTGGTGTTGGGTCCAGGTGGCGGAGCCCCCTGAAGCTCAGGGGTTTTATACATTAAATTATCGTCAGATGAGCATATTTTATACCTTATTTGTGACACTGGCAGGTCGCGAATTGGCGTGGGGTCCAGGGGGCGGAGCCCCCAGAAGCTCAGGGGTTTTAGGAATTTTATAACGGTCAGACAAGCATGCAGGGGCACGCCTAAGGGCCCCTGGTGGGGTCGAGAAGGTGGAGCCCCGGAAACTTAGGGGTTTAAGGCATTTAATTATGGTCAGAGGAACATATTTTGATATCTTATTTGTGACACTAGCAGGAAACTAATTGGCGTGAGGTCCAGGGGGCCAAGACCCCAGAAGCTCAGGGTTTTTAAGCATTAAATTACCGTCAGATTAGCATCCAGCCGTCCGCCTTAGGGGGTCCAGGGGGCAGAGCCACCGGAAGTCAAGGGGTTTTAGGCATTTAATTACGGTCAGCTGAGCATATTTTGATACCTTTGATATCTTATCCCTTTTATTTCCTTCTTTTTTTTCCCTTCTTCTTTGTTCCTTCTTTTTTTTTTCCTTCTTTTTTTTCCCTTCTTTTTTGTCCTTCTTTTTTCCCCTTCTTTTTTTGTCCTTCTTTTTTGTCCTCCTTTTTTTCTTCCTTCATTTTTTTGCCAGGGGGGGGGGGGAGGGGCCCGGGCCCCCGGCTCCCCCCCCCCGGATCCACTGAATGAACGACAAAACTATTTACATAACATTGGAATGATCTGTTATATCTAAGATTAGTGATTTAAAAAAAACAAGCCAGTAAAAATGGTAGAACTTAAATGCTTATTACGATGAATGTATTTATTGATTATACACATCCAATTACTATATTTGGCAGGGGTTTGTTTATAGTTTAATATCCCTTGGAGTGAAAAGAAAAGGAGATACCAAAATGGAAGAATGTTTGGAGGAGGGAATTAGGCTAAGCATGGAACAAAAGTCAAGAACGATTGAGTTATGAATGTTATTCATTGTTCCTACATTATTGAAATGCCTTGGCATTGTTTCTCCCCACAGTCTGCGCTCAAGCGAATAAGGACTGGCGACTTGTGTGGGATGTGTACTTGAATTGCTGGGACTCAGAGACTGGGCAACGTTCGTGTGGGGGCTTTGGACTCATGGCGCGGTGGTATGATGCCTGCACCGGTAAGATGGGCTTGCAATCAGTTTTTTACTTTTCCTTTAAAATTCTGTGTTTTAAAAAAGATACATGAAATTGTGCCGAATAAATTGACTAGGCTAATAATAAATCATGGCCTTTTTTAGAGAGAGGGAGAGGGGGGGGGGGGGGGGGGTTCAGTCAGCACACTTGGCTTGATAGTGATCATAATAATTATTGATTACTATTTAACTAATGCATGTCAACAACATCAATGTAATAAGAAAAAAATTACACCTTAATTTGTATCAGTTAGTACAAAAATGATTTTGTTCAGTTATTTATGATTTACAGTGTTAACAATAATTATTCCGTATTTTTAACTTCCTAGAGATTGTGTTCTGAGTGTACAATTAATTTTGTGCTTTTATTCAGTAATGTGAAACGCAAAAATCATATTCAAACTTTTGTATTAAAATGATATTCATACTTTTGTTCATTATGTGCATGAAAGTAAATTAAAATCAATCAAGGCGGTCAAAATTAATTTTCTTACCTTCTGAACACCCTCTTTTTACAATTTCCATATCTCTCATCAGGATGGTTCAATATACGAGCGGGCCCTAACAGTGCAGTTCTCAGACGAATTCCGCCTTGGTCTTAGTGGGACCTTATACGTCAGACCTGGAAATCCAGGCAGCTTCGATCCGACCAATATCTGATCTGGTCAGAAGATCGGTTTCGCGGACGGATGGGCTTCAGACGAGTACTGCTTGGCTCGGAACAGCGCCACGATACAGGTATAAAATATATAAAATGGATGGATGAAGAGAGACTAGCTCTAGACTAGAGAGAGTTAGAGAACGAGAGGGAGAGGGGGGAGGGGAAGAGCAAAAAAGGGATTGAGGGAGGAGGAGATAGAGAGGATGAGAGAGTGAGAGAGAAGGTGAAGAGAGAGTGAGAGAGAAGGTGAAGGGAGATATTATATTATTATTTTTTTTAGAGAGAGAGAGGGAGGGGGAGGCGTTCGGGGGATAAACGTGGGGGAGAGATAAGGATAGCGGGAGGGAGAGACAGAGAAGGAGAGGGAGTGGAGAGAGACAGGGAGGGTGAAAGAAAGGAGGAGAAGGTGAAGGGAGAGACAGAGAGAGAGAGAGAGAGATAGAGAAAGAGAGACAAAAGAAAGAAAGAAAGCGGGGAAAAGTCCTACAAAGATACAACAGTTTTATAATTAGCTTTTCACAATGATCTCCCGCGGAAATCATAGTTCTAGGAGGTATACCGGAGGTTGTAATAAACTTTAATGGTCAATTCACAATGATTACGTCTGAAAATGAATACCCGAGTCTATACCATAATGTACTCTTGTCTTCTTCCAGATGAATAGTAGTGCTACTTCAAAAGCTATTAGAAGAAGAAAATTGCCGGATGAAGATTCAAAGATCAATTATTTCCAGGGTGTCCCACTTGCGACGTCCCAAGTGATGCATTATGCTACCAGTGGAGCACTTAAATCTGCAATCCTTGATGGCGACGTAAGTATACATTCCCCTTCAGATCAGTTTGAGAATGATAATTATAACATGTATACCACTCATTAGAGTACGTTCCACTTATCATCATCGTGATCATAGTGTTTCCAACTCTGAATACTGAATAGAGCCAGTATAGCCACCCCAAATAACTACACTATGTATGTCAACGAATAAGCAAAGACACATACCTACAGTTATCGAAATACTAAGCAGTATGACGATGAAAGTTATTGTAGAAATGATTTTACAGTATCACTTAGACACAAACATACGTTATATGCGATTATCGTTCATTCAATACGATTTGCTAAAAGCATGCCCTAAACAAAAAATAACTCCGAAACTTTCCTGTTTCCTGTACCAGAGATTTTAGAGGCAGGTAACGCTTTAGTAATTATTATACGAGATCTTTTATTCTATTTGCTTGTCAGAAATGCTTTAGAACAGTGTCCCCTGGCCCTTACAAAGATACTGGCGCCAACTATAGCCACCCGATCCCGTGTATAATATCCAATAGGTGTTACTGTAATGAATATGATGACATTAATAATTGGTTGCTACAATATCATCAAAGTATCTCCCAATCAGAATTTATTTCTCATAACGACAGTTTCATCATAAAAATGCGGTTTTGTGTTGTTTGGCAGAGAAGGTTGAGTTCTGGGAAGAGGTGAAAAATAATTTGTGAGCGTTATCATTCTTATTCATATTGCTCCGTTTAGTCTCATTTCACAACGCCCCCTATCGTCAGAGTCAGCAGCCTAACATGTTAGCCTATGGACGTTTTTTTTTTAATCGTTAAAAATTCATTTTTTGTTTAAACGAAAAGCACATCCACCCCGACGTACGTTATCACTAGCTCTTTCATTGGAGCCCTCATGTCTCATTGACTTTTGAAAGTTCACCCACCGTAATTTTTCAAAATAGGTTGCAAGCTCGCCATTGCCTAAAATACACATGTGAAACAAGACGAACTTTGGACTCAGTCTGCCAAGCGGTTGTAAGATTATAGGTCAAGCACACGAAGGATAAGAAGCATGAATTATCAATTATCACTTCTGCTATGTTCATTATGTCCATTTCATCCAACCCCCCACCGTAATTTTTCCATTTAGTAAAAGCAAACATTTTGCCGAGTTTAGCAAAAGCATGAATATTCATGAACGTTCAGACAATACAGCCTTTTAGTACGTAAAGTATAGTGAATGGGAATGGGCGATGATCCGTCAAGGAGGTAGAGGTCAGTGGTTTGTGCTGGCAATGTTCACGCGAGCGAAAATGAGACAATCGGAGCAATATGTATGCAAGTGTGGAAGAACATCAGATAAGACATGTTCCCTCAAAATCATGGCTCTTCAAATGCCTTCATATTCTAAATATGTCATGTAACATCGTAAAAATCCAGGGTAGGATTTTTACGCCACGTGTTCGTGTAGTCCCATATACATCTTTCTGTGTACAGTGTTTGTAACTTTACCAAGACTTGGCCAAATTTCTTATCATTTTGATGATTCCAGAACCTTGCAATACACACAAATTCTTATATGCTAGATGATCAACCTTTTCTGGTCGATTCCACACCGTTTCTTTCACAATGCAATCGCATGACCAGAACTCAACTTCATCTAAAGGCTCAGTGTAATTTTGATTAAAGGTAAAATATACCAATAACCTGGTACGTCAGTTTTACGATGAACAATTATTACTTCCTATTTCTTCTAAAGGTGGTAGCAGGTTTTGCCAACACCAATGTGTATGCAGGTGATACACAGTGGAGACGGTGGGGCAAATTATCACCAACTGCGTCAAGGGAGGAGGTTCCATGATGTCTCGAATGGATAGCTCCCTCAATTAACGTCTGGTGGAATAAGGCCTTTGCCAGCATCAAAGACACCGATGTCTACAAACGAATCTGTGACCGAGCTGCTACAAACCACGGTAGGCTAACAATGGGATCTAAGCTCAGTGTAATGTAAACAGTCACATCAACGAGACCGACACTAGGCCAATCAAAAACTACAACACAAAAATAGGGTCCTGGTTTACATTACACATTACAGGGGGGGGGGAGGGTCGAGGGTCGTCTAAAATGACTTATCACGTTTTTTGGGGAAAGGTTAATAAGTCTTTTAAAGCCCATCTGCACTAGTTTGGCCAGAGGGATTAGACCTCTTTGCAAGGTCACTGACAGGTGGTTATCTCATCAAATCAGCTCTCAACATAAGAAAAAGAGGATCATGGGAGACCAACAGGCACCGATTAGGCATTGTTTGCTATATAATTATAGGGCGCGAGTGGCTAAGTAGTGCAGTGGGGCTTTAAGAGTACCACTATATTTTGTGAGTTTTTATTAATGATAAAGATAAATACTATTTTTTTAAGAGTTTGCAATAATCTATTCTTGGTCAGAAGTTAATCAGGGAGGGCAAACTACCCACTTGTCTCTCCTTTAAATACGCCAGTACCACGAATGGCAAAACAAATCGATCGCGGTATGGAGTCGGCATGACGTTGTGACTGAGATATGCGCCAGAAGGGCATTAACTGTGTGTTAAAATATATGAGTTATAACGCCCTTCTGGTTCCAAACATAATAGATGAACCAATGAGTGACAGAGTACTCGGCGGAATACAATTCTTTATTTCGGATTCGTGCATTGTTGTCGTTTTCCTTATTGATGTTATGATGCACGTAAGTTTACCATATAAATGATGACTGGTATTAGATCATCTAACACCCATTTTGAAGCAAATATTTTACCCTATAATATTACTAACAAGAATGGAATAGATTTAATGCAAGGCATTTCAGACCTTGATATAATATCTTTCCTCAATCAGTAAACCCCTCTTCTAACTTACCACTCGGTTACGATAATGACATTCTCTTCTTTTTATTGACCAATGGAGAAAACGAAACCTGTTCATTTGCTCATTAATGTTATCTTTTTTACAGGACACATGCCTGGAGCGACCGGAGATCTGCTTTGCTTGAACTAAAATGAAAAGCGTGGAATGCATCAGAACTACAAGACACAACTCTGTAGAAACTTCAAGTTTATTACTCATCTTTAAAGGAAGAGATATGTGTTGTTATTAAAATCTATAAATAGTATAGCAATGTCATTTCATAGTAATGGTTATCGGGTATCGACGCAATGTATATACTTAGGAGCATTTGAAAATTCTATCATAATTATTATCATATTAATATGTTTGGGTGAAATTCCGTGATTATGAGCCAGAATAAAGCATTTTCATTCGTTATCATATCCAAACTGTATGCAGAATATTAGGATAAATGCTGCCCTCAACTTCATTTTTTTTAATGCTTGAGCATGAAGATAACTGAAAGAAGAATTAAATTTTGTTTAAAACAAACATTTTTGATGAGTAAATCATTATTGACATTGCTTAAGTAGTCAAATATGAATGTTTGTTGATTAGATTCATAATACATGCGATATTGTTATAGCCTAAATACATATACGAACACACTTCACAAAAAATTGATAATTTGTTTTTCTGGTCTACCGTAATCAATTTTCTTATATACACATTTGGTGGTTCGGAATACATTATCAAAAAACAGTTAATTAGTGAATTTGATTTGTTCATTTCTTAATCATTGTTTTGTATTTTGCGGATTGTTTCAGAGGTCAAACCAACAATACGTTTTAAAACTTCGTCCTAAGATAGACATGTAGACATAGTTTCTCCAATCTATTATAATGATTCATAATTTTTGATATGGTTAATTATTTACTCACAAATAGCGTTGCAGAATCAATAATTATAACGTATGGATAATGTATCAACTGTTTCCAGAGCATTGCTTATTCCTGCGGTATCCGATAGAGGTCATATTTTCCAAATATCCATTTTACCGGTAGTCTGCATGGTTTTAATTTTAAACATGCGCTACATTTACAAAATTTCTTTGATTTTTCAAAGTAAAGTAGATGAATTTCATTCTAATTTCTTATATTTTGTCTTTTGATTATGATCTAATAAAGAGTATGCATGCCAAGAAAGACTGCAATCGAAATAAATAAAATTGTATTATCACGAAGAAAATGTTTGCAAACCACGATAGTAAGGCCTTTCATGAAATCAACTTAGTTTCAATTATTATACTGTATCCTATTTTACTGACTTAAGAAATCATGTCTAGATTATAATGGATTCGTATTGTTTGCACTTTTCAAAAAATGGTAAACAATGCTATTAAAATTCCCGTTAAAAGGTTGATATTTTCGGAATTCTTTGTGATCACTGATTTTATATGCGTTATTGGTATCATGTGAAATAAATGGGTAGAAAGATGGGAAGAAAAGGAGATGTTGGGAAAGGAGAGATAGAAAGAGATAAAGTGAGAGAGAGAGAGAGAGGGGAGAGAGAGGGGGAGAGAGAGGAGGAGAGAGAAGGGGAGATATAGAGAGAAAGAGAGAGATAGAGAGAGAAGGAGAGAGAGAGAGAGAGAGAGAGAGAGAGAGAGAGGAGGGAGGGGTATGAAAACCTGTACAAACTATGAATGAGTGAAAGGATTCTTTTAGAATATCAGACATGATCATGGACGTCTACTTGAACGATTAAGGAACAACATTGGGTCACCTAATTTAAATAAGCAACAGGAAACTTTTTTTCAAAATATTTGAGAATTAAAAGTTTTATCAATGTATTAGGCCTATACGCCTTCATGTTTATTGATAATGGTCAACATAATATGCGCTAAATTGGGGCTCGAAACGAGGCTCCGGGGGCCGGCTGGATCTGGTGCCCACCCCCAGGCGCGGATCCAGGATTTCTTAGGGGTTTTATACATTAAATTATCGTCATATGATCATATTTTATACCTTATTTGTGACACTGGCAGGACACAAATTGGTTTTGGGTCCAGGAGGCGGAGCCCTCAGAAGCTCAGAGGTTTATACCTCAATTTATCGTCAGATGAGCAAAATTGTATACCTTATTTACGGTGACACTGACAGGTCACGAATTGGCGTGGGGTCCAGGGGCGGAGCCCCCGAAAGCTCAGGGGTTTTGGGCAATAAATTACGGTCAGATGAGCATATTTTGATACCTTATTTGTTACACTGGCAGGACACAAATTGGTGTTGGGTCCAGGGGGCGGAGCCCCGGAAGCTCAGGGGTTTGGGGCAATAAATTGCTGTCAAATGAGCATACTTTGATACCTTATTTGTGACACTGGCAGGACACAAATTGGTGTTGGGTCCAGGGGGTGGAGCCCTCAGAAGCTCAGGGGTTTATACATCAATTTATCGTCAGATGAGCAAAGTTTTATACCGTATTTGTGACACTGGCAGGTCAGGAGTTTTGGGAAATATATTATGGTCAGATGAGCATATTTTTATACATTATTTGTGACACTTGCAGGTCACTAATTGGCGTGGGGTCCAGGGGGCGGAGCCCCCAGAAGCTCAGGCGTTTTTAGGAATTTTATAACGGTCAGACAAGCATGCAGGGGCACGCCTAAGGGCCCCTGGTGGGGTCGAGGGGGTGGAGCCCCGGAAACTTAGGGGTTTTAGGCATTTAATTATGGTCAGATGAACATATTTTGATACCTTATTTGTGACACTAGCAGAACACTAATTGGCGTGAGGTCCAGGGGGCCGAGACCCCAGAAGCTCAGGGTTTTTAAGCATTAAATTACCGTCAGATTAGCATCCAGCCGTCCGCCTTAGGGCCCTAGGGGGTCCAGGGGGCAGAGCCACCGGAAGTCAAGGGGTTTTAGACATTTAATTACGGTCAGATGAGCATATTTTGATACCTTTGATATCTTATCCCTTTTATTTCCTTCTTTTTTTTTCCTTCTTTTTTGTTCCTTCTTTTTTGTTCTTACTTTTTTTTCCTTCTTTTTTTTCCTTCTTTTTTTTTCCCTTCTTTTTTTTCCTTCTTTTTTTTCCTTCTATTTTTCCTTCTTTATTGTCCTTCTTTTTTTTTGCCAGGGGGGAGGGGCCCGGGCCCCCCGGCCCCCCCCCCCCCCGGATCCGCCACTGAATGAACGACAAAACTATTTACATAACATTGAAATGATCTGTAATATCTAAGATTAGTGATTTTAAAAAAACAAGCCAGTAAAAACGGGTAGAACTTAAATGCTTATTACGATGAATGTATTTATTGATTATACACATCCAAGTACTATATTTGGCAGGGGTTTGTTTATAGTTTATAATATCCCTTGGAGTGAAAAGAAAAGGAGATACCAAAATGGAAGAATGTTTGGAGGAGGGAATTAGGCTAAGCATGGAACAAAAGTCAAGAACGATTGAGTTATGAATGTTATTCATTGTTCCCACATTATTGAAATGCCTTGGCATTGTTTCTCCCCACAGTCTGCGCTCAAGCGAATAAGGACTGCCGACTAGTGTGGGATGTGTACTTGAATTGCTGGGACTCAGAGACTGGGCAACGTTCGTGTGGGGGCTTTGGACTCATGGCGCGGTGGTATGATGCCTGCACCGGTAAGATGGACTTGCAATCAGTTTTTTACTTTTCCTTTAAAAATTCTGTGTTTTAAAAAAGATACATGAAATTGTGCCGAATAAATTGACTAGGCTAATAATAAATCATGGCCTTTTTTAGAGAGAGGGAGAGAGAGAGAGGGGGGGGGGGGATTCAGTCAGCACACTTGGCTTGATAGTGATCATAATAACTATTGATTACTGTTTAACTAATGCATGTCAACAACATCAATTTAATAAGAAAAAAATTACACCTTAATTTGTATCAGTTAGTACAAAAATGATTTTGTTCAGTTATTTATGATTTACAGTGTTAACAATTTATATTCCGTATTTTTAACTTCCTAGAGATTGTGTTCTGAGTGTACAATTAATTTTGTGCTTTTATTCAGTAATGTGAAACGCAAAAATCATATTCAAACTTTTGTATTAAAATGATATTCATACTTTTGTTCATTATGTGCATGAAAGTAAATTAAAATCAATCAAGGCGGTCAAAATTAATTTTCTACCTTCTGAACACCCTCTTTTTACAATTTGGTTCAATATACGAGCGGGCCCTAACAGTGCAGTTCTCAGACGAATTCCGCCTTGGCCTTAGTGGGACCTTTTACGTCAGACCTGGAAATCCAGGCAGCTTCGATCCGACCAATTATCCGATCTGGTCAGAAGATCGGTTTCGCGGACGGATGGGCTTCAGACTAGTACTGGTGGCTTGGCTCGGAACAGCGCCACGATACAGGTATAAAAGATATAAAATGGATGGATGAAGCGAGACTAGCTCTAGACTAGAGAGAGTTAGAGAACGAGAGGGAGAGGGGGAGAGGGGAAGAGCAAAAAAAGGGATTGAGGGAGGAGGAGATAGAGAGGATGAGAGAGTGGGAGAGAAGGTGAAGAGAGAGTGAGAGAGAAGGTGAAGGGAGATATTATATATATTTTTTTTTAGAGAGAGAGAGGGAGGGGGAGGGTTTCGGGGATAAACGTGGGGGAGAGATAAGTATGGCGGGAGGGAGAGACAGAGAAGGAGAGGGAGGGTGAAAGAGAGGAGGAGAAGGTGAAGGGAAAGACAGAGAGAGAGAGAGAGAGAGATAGAGAAAGAGATACAAAAGAAAGTTAGAAAGCGGGAAAAGTCCTACAAAGATACAACAGTTTTATAATATTAGCTTTTCACAATGATCTCCCGCGGAAATCATAGTTCTAGGAGGTATACCGGAGGTTGTAATAAACTTTAATGGTCAATTCACAATGATTACGTATGAAAATAAATACCCGGGTCTATACCATAATGTACTCTTTTCTTCTTCCAGATGAATAGTAGTGCTACTTCAAAAGCTATTAAAAGAAGAAAATTGCCGGATGAAAATTCAAAGATCTTCGTAGTGCTAAGATTTACTAATTTATTCTTGATCAATCGATGTAGATGTATACTTGTTTATATGTTAAAAATTATTTCCAGGGTGTTCCACTTGCGACGTCTCAAGTGATACATTATGCTACCAGTGGAGCACTTAAATCTGCAATCCTTGATGGTGACGTAAGTATACATTCCCTCTTCAGATCAGTTTGAGAATGATTATTATAACATGTATACCACTCATTAGAGTACGTTCCACTTATCATCATCGTGATCATAGTGTTTCCAACTCTGAATACTGAATAGAGCCAGTATAGCCACCCCCAAATAACTACACTATATATGTCAACGAATAAGCAAAGACACATACCTACAGTTATCGAAATACTAAGCAGTATGACAATGAAAGTTATTGTAGAAATGATTTTACAGTATCACTTACACACAAATATACGTTATATGCGATTATCGTTCATTCAATACGATTTGCTAAAAAGCATGCCCCTAAACAAAAAATAACTCCGAAACTTTCCTGTTTCCTGTACCAGAGATTTTAGAGGCAGGTAACGCTTCAGTAATTATTATACGAGATCTTTTATTCTATTTGCTGGTCAGAAATGTTTGAGAACAGTGTCACCTGGCCCTAACAAAGATACTGGCGCCAACTATAGCCACCCGATCCCGTGTATAATATCCAATAGGTGTTACTGTAATGAATATGATAACATTAATAATTGGTTGCTACAATATCATCAAAGTATCTCCCAATCAGAATTTATTTCTCATAACGACAGTTTCATCATAAAAATGCGGTTTTGTGTTGTTTGGCAGAGAAGGTTGAGTTCTGGGAAGAGGTGAAAAATAATTTGTGAGCGTTATCATTCTTATTATGCAAGTGTGGAAGAACATCAGATAAGACATGTTACCTTAAAATCATGGCTCTTCAAATGCCTTCATATTCTAAATATGTCATGTAACATCGTAAAAATCCAGGGTAGGATTTTTACGCCACGTGTTCGTGTAGTCCCATATACATCTTTCTGTGTACAGTGTTTGTAACTTTACCAAGACTTGGCCAAATTTCTTATCATTTTGATGATTCCAGAACCTTGCAATACACACAAATTCTTATATGCTAGATGATCAACCTTTTCTGGTCGATTCCACACCGTTTCTTTCACAATGCAATCGCATGACCAGAACTCAACTTCATCTAAAGGCTCAGTGTAATTTTGTTTAAAGGTAATATATACCAATAACCTGGTACGTCAGTTTTACGATGAACAATTATTACTTCCCATTTCTTCTAAAGGTGGTAGCAGGTTAGGCTCCCCCTTTCAGTACGACTGTATCTCCTCTTTTCCTTTTTTCTTTCCCTTTCCTTCCTTCTCTCTTATTTTTTTTGATGGGGGGAGGGGGGGCAACAGCCTGGGAGGCAAGGCCCTTTCGGCCCCCCCGATCTCCTTCTTCTTCCTCTTCTTCCTCTTCTTTCTTTCCCTTTCTCTCCTCTTTCCCCCCCCTTTTTTTTTTGCAGGGGGGGGGGGGGGGGGCAAGGCCCGCTCGGTCCCCCCTGGATCCTGAAATATATGTATGTCGATTGGACGATAAATAACATAGGCCAATGAGGAACGAGTAGGGGAAAATGGAATCGTATTTATACATTTCCGTGCCGTCTCCCTATATAGTGCCTTGATTAAATGTTGGTTTACTGTGTGGGGCGTATAAATTATTCGTGAAAACAAGGGGAAATAAAATGAAGCTTGGTTCAACAGTTTCTTCAAGGTTTTTTTTTTTTTTTTGCATTCGTGGACCAGCTTAGCCTTCAATAAAAGGAAACTCTAAGAATGTACACTTCATCCTGTGTATATAACATTTTGTGTAAGTACCTTCTCTACACAATGATGATTAACATAATTATGATCAATTAGACCCATTGAATCCTGTTTTATACGGGTACATTTATTCACATTAATTTGATGTAAACAATATAAACTATGGATCTGTTTCAACTTTTTAGTTTGATTAGTCACTGTTTTTTTTCTAATATCACAATTCAAGACTCCCATAATAATGATATTATAATTAAGAGCATCAATAAAAGAAAGAAATTTTTAGTAGTAATCGAAAAGAATTATCACTACCTGGTGGTCTTTACCAAGAAACAAAAACAAACCGTTTCATATCCTTATTTCTTACCAGGATATCAAAAGAGAAATGACTCAAGATTTGAAAACTTAATTAGTTAGAAAAAAACTGCTACTCCCCTTTTTTTTCATTATCTGAGACAGAATCATCTAACCAGGTTTCTTTTAAGGTAAGTGATGGCGGGAGTTTGGTCACGTGATCCAAATGGCGCACGCTAGTTGGAATGGTGGCACAAAGAGTAAAATGAGTAGATCACGTTTATGAAAGCCAAGGAATTTAATATATATATATGTATGTTTCCGGTATCACACAAATAGCAAATACAGAATGTGCTGACGAAAAATTTCAGTAGTGTTTTTGTAAGCGGTGGGTGTCATGATATTATGTTGTAGAATGCGCATGCGCGCGACAGTGTAAAAGATGGACTCGAGAGTTGAAACCGGCGGCCTGAGAATGTTCCATAATAAACCTTGAACCAATACTTTACACCGTCATGTGTTCATATCTTCATTACTGGATTGGTGACATTATCCATTACATTACATGGTGGCAGCCAGCGGTAGTTGGACTCACGTTATGGAAGTGAAATTTTGAGGATCAAACGGACTGTTTTATTGAGCGTTTGGCGCCGGATCGAGGTATGAACTGACTACATTATATGTGTGCGCAGTCGATATGGATGTGCACGATATGCCCGCCGAGGACACTGTCAGTGTTTGAATGTGATTGGTTGGTCGTCGCTCTGAGTTCGAGGTCGGTCTGTATTTGGCTTCTGATGGAAGCAAGCGCCGAAGCGGGGCCCGGACTGTGATCTGTTTATTAGGACATGGGCTAGTGTAATCTGGATCTGTTGCTGGATCGTCCGCTGTTTCGACTACGGAGTACGGGTTCCAGAGCAACACGCAGGTTTTGGACCAGAATTAAAACGCAGGAGCAATGCAGCTAGCCGATGATAGACCACGGGATTGCTAAAATTGTGAGCCGAGGTGAGACACTAAAATTGTGTAATTGGTTCGGGATCTAGATTAGATCTGGACTTAGCTTCGATCCAAATTGGACCCGTTAGTACTAAAGGTTGACTGGTGATCTAGCATAGATCTAGACCTAGTAATTATTGGACGCTGTGCTGTGCTTAGATCAGCCTTCGTAATTTGTGCTGAGTCGAGCAGTTTTGTGTGAAACTGGACTAGATCTGGACCTAGTCCTGATTGGATGCAGTGTTGGACCTGATATGGACTAGAGTCTACAACACCTTGAATAAGCCTAAGTTACGTTCTATCTCTAGATCTACGTGATTGCTGAATGGGCTTGATTATGCTGCGGTACTGGATAGTCCGAGACTAGGACTGGAGCTACGCAATTTGTCTTGGACCTGTGAAGTTGGACCAACTTCAATCAAGTTCCGTCCCGTCTCCTTAGCGTCGGCGAGGACGTGATCGAGTGCTTGATGGACATTAATCATTAGCAGTTGTGACTATTCATCCGGTGAAGCAAAGCCAAAGAACTGTGACTGCTACTGGATGGTTCCTTGAACATTTTTGGACTAATTTAGAAAGTTCTGGCATTGGACTCAGTTGTTAAGTCGCCAGGCATAAGACATTGACATTTACATCAAGTACTGTGCATGTGTAAATTGGGATTTTTGCACATTATTTGAAGCTGAGAATTGTGTGTTGATACATTTGATAAATTAAAATTATTAAACTGTATTGTTTACATTGAGGCTTTGCACATTTTGAAGCTGAGGTTTATGTAGGTATTGGTACCAGCCCATGCTACATTTCGTAACTGTTTGATGCTAATTTAAATTTTACTACGGGTAAAATTGATCTGGTACTGATTTTCTGTGTACAGAGTACTCCTAATGAATACATTATAACAGGTATTATGTGATCTACTGAGGAGAAGATACGCCGTACATTTGCATGAATGAATCATTATTGTATCATTTTCAGAGTATGATGAATGCAATATTTCCATGTTTTATTTGATGTTATCCATGCATGTGACAATAACAGTACATTGAATTTAGCAGGTTGATATTTAACCTTTATTTGCCTTTATAGCAGCTTGAGTCGGTGATTTACGGAATTCACCATGGCTACACCTATTCCTACACCAGTTTTTGACTGGAATAGTCCTGATAGGGCTCAAGCATTTAGGGAGTTCAAGCAGCTCTCAAACATGTGGTTTCGGGTGAAGAACATTCCAGTGAAGGAACAATATAACTACATAGTTATGTGGTCTGGCAGAGAAGGTTTGCGTATGTTCAACACGTGGGACTTGAGTGAAGACCAGTGTGCTGACCCAAACAATATTTGGACGCATTTTGCCGGCCAAGTCCAGCCAACAGAAAACTTCCGCATTCATCGCTTGGAATTTCAGAGGTTCAGGCAGGACATTTCTGAATCTATTGAGGATTTTGTGCTGCGATGTAAGTCTAAGGCATCGAAATGCATGTTTCCTGCCAAGATACAAGGATCTGATCAGCCAATTGGGATGATGGATGAGCGCATTATTGAAGTTCTGATATCCGGAGTCAAGTACCCGGAAGTGCAGAAGCTGTTGTTGGCAAAAGATAGTAAACTGAACTTGGAGGAGGCGATAGACATCGCAAGGGCGCACGAAGCAAGTACAGCTCATATGCACCAACTCCAGACCTTGGACAAGGCTGACATTCATGTTTTCCAGAAGGCCAAGAGGTGCAGATTTTGTGCTACTCAGCATCAACCCAAGGCATGTCCAGCATACAAATCGACTTGTAATGCATGTGGGAAAAGGGGCCACTGGAGGAAATGCTGCCCGAATCGCTCTCAAGAGGGTAAGACTGGTGGATATAATAAGAACTTTAAGAAGCAGAATTCTGGCCCGCAGTCTCAGAAGTACTCCCAGAGAGGCAGAGAGGAGAAGCGGGACATGCACCCCCTTGACTTCAAAGATGATGAGACTCAAGAAATTGAAGATACCTTTGATAGTTTATCTTTGGGGACTATCACAGTGAACCTTCATGTAGACAGTATCCCTGAAGTGGACAACAGGGATGAAGTGATTGCTACCCTGCAAGTCTCTTTTGAAGACAGACCTGGAAACCACACACTTAAGGTGAAGGTCGACACAGGTGCACAAGGGAATATCCTTCCTGTGAGGATCTTCAAGAAGGTGTACCCTAAGCAGGTGGATGAAGGAGGACACCCTCTTAGATCTTCACTAATGCAGAGGAGGACAACTCTGGTTTGCCCCAATAAAACTCAAATACCGCATTATGGGTGTGTTAGCTTTCTATGCAGATACGGAGAAGGAGATTGGACGAGGGCAACATTTTATGTTGTGGATACAGATGGCCCAGCCATACTTGGACTGCCTAGTTCTCGGAAATTGAAGCTGGTGACACTCCATTGTGCAATGTCAGAGATCGGAAGTAAGCCTATCAAGGACAAGGAAGACCTCCGTTCAAGATTCCCTGACCGTTTCAGAGGCATTGGGAGATTCCCTGGAACATTTCATTTGACTCTACGTGAGGATGCTGAACCTGTAGTGCATCCACCAAGGAGGCTGCCCATTCACTTGAAGGATGAATTGGAGCAAGAACTGCGCCGCATGGAGGACATTGGTGTCATCAGCAAGGTGACTGAACCCACTGATTGGGTGTCTTCGCTAGCCGTAAGTCGCAAGTCAAATGGCAAGCTCCGGATTTGTCTTGATCCAAAGGACCTTAATAGGGCAACAAAGCGTACCCACCATAAGACGCCTACTCTTGAGGAAATAACTCACAAGATGAGCGGAGCTAAAGTCTTCACTAAACTGGATGCTCGTCATGGGTATTGGAGCGTTGTGCTGGATGAAGAGTCGAGCTTCATGACAACGTTCAATTCTCCACTTGGACGCTTTCGCTATTTGAGACTGCCTTTTGGTTTGAATGTGTCCCAAGATATCTTCCAGGAGAAGATGGACACGATACTAGAGCAATGTCCGGGAACTATAGGCATAGCTGACGACGTTGTTGTGTTTGGTCAAGATCAGCTGGAGCATGACAAGAATCTTATCAATCTGATGGAAGTCTCACAGGAATATGGGCTGGTATTCAACCCGGACAAGTGCGAGATCAACATTCCATCAGTCAAGTTCTTTGGATGCTACTATGATGCTGCAGGTGTGCACCCTGACCCTGATAAGGTGGCAAGCATCAAGAGCATACCGCCCCCAGAGAATGTGAAGGATCTTCAGAGGTTCCTGGGGATAGTCCAGTATCTCTCACCATTTGTTGCACACATGGCAGATCACACAGATGCATTGCGTGGGTTGCTACGCAAAGACAGTGAGTGGCAGTGGACTGCCACACATCAACGAGCCTTCGAAGCACTGAAAGAGAGGATCTCAGAATCTACAACTCTGACGTATTTCGACCCGAGGAAACCAACAGTCATACAGGTTGACGCCTCCCAGAAGGGAGTAGGAGCCGCACTCTTGCAGGACAACAAGCCTGTTGCTTTTGCCAGTAAAGCACTTACCCCTACAGAGCAGAGATATGCCAACATAGAAAGGGAGCTTTTGGCAGTAGTTTTTGGGTGTACCCGGTTCCACACCTATGTCTTTGGCTCGAGTTTCACCATCCAGTCAGATCATAAGCCGCTTGAGAATATTCAACATAAGAATCTGGCGGATACTCCACCGAGACTCCAGAGGATGATGCTGCGGCTACAGCCATATGATTTCAAGGTTGTGTACCGTCCTGGAAAGGAAATGCTGTTAGCAGATGCCCTATCTCGTCTCAATCCGAGCGAGGAGCCAATCTTGGACTTTGAGATGACTATTCATGCAGTTCACTACTCGGATGAGAAGCTGGAAGAAATTCGCAAGTTGACAGAAGCGGATGAAACCCTCAGGAAGCTAGTGAGCGTTGTTACAGATGGATGGCCAGAAGATCCGAAGGACCTGCATAAAGACATCCGAACGTTCTGGTCCTGTCGTGACAAGCTTTCCGTAGAAGATGGTATCCTAATGAAGGGGGATTGTGTGTTTATCCCTGGTCCACTTCGACAGGATGTACTCCAGATGATTCACACAGGCCACTTAGGCATCGTCAAGTCTCAGCAGAGAGCCAAGTCTTCTGTGTATTGGCCAGGAATTAGCAAGGATGTCGAAGATATGACACGCAGTTGTATGACATGCCAAGCTCATCAGAGACTACAGATGTCTGAACCTCTCATCACTCATGATGTACCAGAGGGACCATGGCAGGTGGTTGGCACAGATCTATTTTTCTTCAACAACAAGGAATACTTGATCATCACCGACTACTTCTCTAAGTGTCCATTTGTGAAGCAAGTGTCTGGCAGATGCACTAGCGATGCAATAATCCAGTTGACGAAGTTAGTATTCAGTGAACATGGTATCCCGACCAAAGTTATCAGTGATAACGGGCCGCAGTTTGCAAGTGAGGAATACCACAACTTCAGCCAGACTTGGGGATTCAAGCATGTGACTTCAAGTCCGCACTACCCAAGGAGTAATGGCCTGGTTGAAAGATCGATACAGACTGTGAAGGCGGTCATGCAGAAGTGTTTGGAGAGACGAGAGGACATACTCATGGGTCTGTTATGTCTTAGAACCACCCCTATCAGTGGCGATATCCCTTCACCCACTGAGATATTGTATGGTCGGAAGGTTAGAAGCAATCTCCCATCAACGAGTGGCCGTACTGATCCAACGAGAGACGATGTTCGTCGACTGCTCATCAAACGGCAAGAGAAACAAAAAGAGCAACATGACAAGCATGGAGTAAAGACTCTTCCTGATCTTCATGTTGGTCAGAGAGCCATGATGAGAGAAGTAGGAACTGGTAGACCTACTTGGATACCAGTCACAGTGACAGGAGTGTCCAGTGAACCCCGTTCCTATATTGTGCATACGCCCAATGGAAGAAGTTTCCGAAGGAACAGGAGTCACCTCACGAATTTTCCAGCAACACAAAGGAATTCCAATCTAACTGATGAGAAAGGCACAAACAGGAATGACAACCAACAACAAAGCTCGCGTAGCCTTGGAAATCACCAAGATACTACTCAACCACGTACCTACCAAACTAGAAGTGGTCGTCCTGTTAAGCCCCCAAAACGTTATATTGAAGAGCATTGAGTATTCTCACTTTTTAGAAGTGAGAAAGGGATTAGTTATTAGTTTGTTTGTTTTGTGTTTATAATAGACATTTTGTAGAATGGATATTAAACAATAGCGATAGAATATAAGGATTCTATTTTGTGAACAGATATATTCACATATATATATAGTAACCTAGCACTTCTTTTCAATAATACAATCCTAAGACATGTTTCAATATGTTAGTGGAGTTTAAACATAACAAATTCAGTAGTGCATACATCATGTACATTTATACCGTTTCATACAGCCATCTCTCAAATGTTCAGTTGTCACGCTATAACATGTGTATTGACTTGACAAATGCCGCTATAATATAAATGCTCTTGCTCTTTATTGATTTATGCTGTGCATGTCAAAGTTATATGCCAAAAGATTGAGTTTACTGAGTTTGCAAGTTTATACATTTGCGATGGTTTTGTATTTTCGCTGTTCAAGTTGTTAAAGGATTCTTTGATATTAGTATTGGATTACTGTTGATCATAAAGTTCCAGATGAATAATTAGTTAGTTACAATGACAAGTTGGAAAGAAATAACTATCTTCAAACTGGTTGTGTTAGGATAAAATGCTTTTCTAGTTTACAACAATTAAAGTTGACAAGATCTTCCAAGTTATCTTTGACATGAAGTGCTATTATCTAATTGATATTGTACCCTCTGATGCAAATTACAGTTACTCATTCACGTTAGATATTCTGATGTATGTTAACTACACCACAGTGAAAAATATTGGATATTCATTTGATAGATGCTTTTTGTTTAAAGAGGGGGGATGTCATGATATTATGTTGTAGAATGCGCATGCGCGCGACAGTGTAAAAGATGGACTCGAGAGTTGAAACCGGCGGCCTGAGAATGTTCCATAATAAACCTTGAACCAATACTTTACACCGTCATGTGTTCATATCTTCATTACTGGATTGGTGACATTATCCATTACATTACAGTGGGAAGCTTTTCAGACATGTATGCTCGAAAGTATCATTAACACAGTACTCAGTCATAATACTCATGGAAGATTGTGCAGAGCGATATGGTCGCGTATCTTTCGAAGCTTTCCAAAATAGTCGGAATCAAGCTAATACATTATTTTTACCTTTCTAAGAGCTAATTGTTGACAGAATCCTGTTTGTATAATGTCCAGAAGCGAATTCAGGCAAAAATAAAGGCAAAATAAAACTTTTTTTTAAATTAACAAAGAAAACCAGGAGCTCGATGAAAACACGTCTTGATGTCATTACGTCCGTCATGTCAGTTATGGAAACATATAGTTTAAAGTAATACAAGAACTTCATATACTGTATGTAAATGATCTTTTCAAGGCGCCTTTTTAATGCTGACTGCTTTTGCTTCCGACAGACGATGCCTTTATGATTTTTTTTAGAGAATATGGAGGACAAAGTGTCAAACATTATTCCTTGTAAATACACGTAAATGCTCCTTGAGCATTTAATTAAAATGAATAACGGTGCTATATAAATCACATGTATTATTATTATTATTATTATTATTATTATCTTGTACCCTTGTCACTCGTCTTATGGAAGACATTAGTTGAGTGTAATACAAGAACCTCATATACTGTATGTAAATGATCTTTTCAAGGAGTTTTTTTATTTCGATGCAACTGCAAACTAAAGAACAGCGCCTTGTATATCCCTTGGATCATTATTATCATTGTTTTCAATAATCGTCCTTATACTATAGAAGACCGCCCACCCCCTTTTTTAATTTTGCATAGCTGCCCTTTTTGTTGGTGGCCTTCCCAAACTTTCAAAGACGCTCTGCCCCCGCTGATGGATATGCGCGTGCGCGTTCGTGTACGGTCACGCATTAGTGCATAATATGTGCAAATGCGTAGAAGTAACGGTGTGTGTGTGTAGGGTGTGTGTGGGGTCGGTGAGATTTATTGGTTTGTGCGGGCCCACGGATGATCGTATTACAATTTACATATAAAGTGAGCGGTATAGTGCGATCAGAGTTCCATGTTGCGATTCAAGCTAGCTCGACATATCGACATCAACACTATAGATCTCTCCATACATTAATTTTTCTTCACTTTTCCAAAGGTAAGTTCTATCTCATTATGGATACTTCTGTACCATACTAAATGCGAGGCCCTATTACTTCTTGCATACACTAGCCTAATGGATCAACTTGGGAATTTTTATAAACAATACCTTGTATTTTCAGGAGAGCTAATTCAGAATCTTTTGTAAGAAATTGCGAGATTCTGGTAACTTTATTGAAATATCGTTTTCTGACATTAATATTTGTTTAAATATCCGTCGATAATAATTATTGACCTTCCAAAAAAAACCAGTAAAGTCTGGTAATATCAACCGTTTTACCTTGGCAGCCAGCCCTAATTCGCTTAGTTAACAATATTCCTTTATTTTTAATCTTATTCTGCTTTTCATTTTTCGTATTTATTTCGGTCTCATTTCATTCATCGAATAATCATTTTCCATAATGATTTAGTAATATTTTATTCAGAATTTAAAGATTTTAACTGTATTTTTCATATCTTCTCTCAAAGATTACATAATTTTAGTCTCTCGGAAAAGATTGTTTAGTCTTTTTGCCTTTCATAGTAAACCGTTCGAACGCGATTTATGAACCACGGAATTATGAACCTTCTGAAAACCGACATCTATATGAAGGATGTTTTATACTTAGATTGTGTATTAAATGGTGGGTTTTTTGTTCTCTTTTTACCATTTTGTATTTATCATGCAGGTTCTTCTCTTTGCAAATGTTTTTTTAGTCGAGAAACGTCCATTCATCACCATTTTTGATAAAAGCATCAACATATCGCGCTGTGGATGGAAAAGAAATTTACTAAAAGCACCAATTTAGTTCATTGATTCAGCGAAAAATCACAGCAGAAAAATCATGAAGAAATTAGTCAAACAAAGTGCGGCACGAATAGTGCTTCGCATCATCTTGCTCGTTCTGGTCATTGGAGCTAATTCTTCCGAACATACAACGTCCGAAACCCCATTGATGCAGCCATCTGATCCAGAGGGTCTATCTGAGACACCGCAAACGTTGGAAAGGAGTTCAGTCAATATCCCCACAACGCTCCTACCTAGACCATCCGCAGTCACCACCGAAACGAATACCGAGGCTTCCTCCCAACCATCTCAAAAGAGTGATGTGATGCATACAAGCGCATCCAGTTCCGATGGTTCTGATCAGTTACAAACCATTCAAGAATCCGTAAGCGAGTTTAACAATGTCACTGTTGTCCAACCATCGACAGAATCGGTCGACCGGCTTGATACAACCATATGGGTGTGGCGATTCTCGTGGACATGGGTGACTATCCTTCAGTTAATCATTTCATTGATCGGTATTCTAGGAAACCTCGTGGTTGTCTTTGTAATGAGAGTTCGTAGGTCCACTACTAATTCTACAGACATTTTTGTAGGAGCTCTAGCCATTTCAGACTTGTTGACATCATTATTCAATATTCCTATTCCAAGGGCACTCCAAGTGCCTGATAACACTTTGGGAGCGTGTTATTGCCGACTGGTATATAATAGTTGCCTGATATGGATCTGTGTCGTTTCTTCGAGCTATATCCTGGTAGGTGCCTCTTTTGAGCGCTTAGCAGCAGTTGCCTATCCTCTACGCATCAAGGAAATCTTCACAAACCGCAGGGTTTATATCTTTATCATAGTAGCATGGTTGTTTTCATTTGTATCATGTTCCTACTACTTACTGTCATTCTTATCTCAAGGTGATCTTTCGTCCCGAATCTATTGTGTACCCACCGCTCCCGATACTTCTTTCGTAATAATAATTAATTCGTTCAATTTCGCCATACGTCTGATGGTTCCTACTGTTCTCATGATGGTTTCCCAGACAGCAATGGCCATCTTACTGCATCTACAATCTATTCGAATGCGACAAGCCGTGTCTCGTGGTTCTAAGCAGTCCTATCATATCCTGGCCAGGAATCGTGTCATCAAAATTATGTTGGTAGTGATCATCATCTTTATTCTAACCTGGTCTCCAAGTCAGATCGCGTTTGTGGTTGTCTCTTTCAGAGGTACGGCTAAAGCCTATGTGAGCAGCAGCGTCCGCCCGATTCTTAACTTGATAACCTTTATCAACTCGTCCATCAACCCTTTTATCTACGCAGCTCACTATCCCAAATTTCGTTCAGCTATAAAAGAAATCTGTTTGGGTAAAACACAGAAAAACGTACCGTTGTTTGGTATGGAGACCATCCGAACCCCTAATCACGAGTTAAGCACAGATGGTCATGCCTAATCGGTTATGGGTCGAAAGATATGTTTTTTGTGAAAAAATACTAAAATCATTCGTCTCAAAATATAAAGGTAGTGCATCCCTTTTGCAGCCAACATCGAATTTTGTAGAACTTTGAAGGAATTATGAATATGTCACGTGTATCTATATCTGTGAAATTTAAACGTTAGCAGTGTCCTAATATTCAAATTATGCAAGGAAACCTGTTTACTTTCTAGACTTTACTGTCAGACACTATTGAGTGACTGACTGGCTACATAGAATGGGCTGTAGAGGGTACATGAGAATTTATCCACATCAATAAACCACTTCTTGTAATGGAAAAAATTAAGCTGATAAAATTTAATCTTTGCGCAGCACAAAACGTTCGACCACTCGGTACAAGGGTCTGAAAATCATATTATTTAATTAAACGAGCGTGCTCGCTAAATGCCATTTGACAACTAACGGTCATTATTTTCCCACAAATAGACATTATTTTTCAAGCCCTTCTGTTTTGAGGGAAATTCTAAATTGGCCTTCAGTCATGCATCTAGTCTTTCGTCTTCTTTGTGCAACGAAACGGATTTAAGTCTTTTGTCAACTCCGTTTGTTGCTACGACAGGCAGCAAGTGAAAACGAATTCGTTTAATCAAATTATGGAAACGCAAGCAATACTTTAAACCACCAGAACTTTGTTATTCCGGGCTCATTTTTCCTGATTGAGGTGTCATGCTAAAGGGCAGAAAATGAACTTTCTGGAAATGTGATTTTCTCTTTGGAATTCAGAAAATGGATTATTAATGTATGGCCTTATTAAATCAATTCTTGACAAATTTTTGTTAATCAGGGGCTTTTTCGCAACTCCCCCCCCCCCCCCCCCCCTCCGCGACTTAAACGTTCAGATTTCACACTGTCGCACTGATATTAATTATTGAATTTTATTTATTTATTTATTTATTTATCTATTAATTTATTTATCTATCTATTTATTCATTTGTATATTTATTTATTTATTCATCTGTTTATTTATTTATTTATTTATTTATCTATTTATTTATTTATTCATTTATTTATTCATTTATCTATTTATTGGCCTATAAAAACTGACCAAAAGGCACAGGCTGTAGGGGTTAGTAAACTATAATAATGAATGTACACTATTTACAATATATAAAATAATATTAATATAATGTAGGCCTACAAACATGATTACAAAGAGATAAGGAAGGAGGGATAGATATACAGAGGGAGGTAGCAGAGGAGAAGGAGAGACCGAGAGAGACCGAGAGAGAGAAAGAGAAATAGAAAAGTAGACGGTACACTGATATACATGCAGTGTATGTAACATTCACAAATATAATAAAGTTTGATTCTTAAAGGGGAGGTCCATCCTCATATTAAGTAGATATTAATAAAGTAGAACAAATAGAGTACACGTCTATTCAGTGAAAGCAGGAGAAGAGTCTCATTGTTTCCAAATAATTTCAATTTATATATTTATTTAAGAAGGAATAGCTCTTGTTACAGTGTAAATGGTAAATAATACATGTATACGTTGTGGGGTTTTAGTACAATTGCAAATGGGTGATTTCCTCTGAAGATAAATCAAGTCATTTTGTCTTATTGGATATTACTTGAATTGATCACAAATTCAAAATTTCATAACTTTCGTATAATCTTTTCTCAAATTGTCATCACACTTTCATTGATACCTTCTCTTCTTTTTGTGTGCATCAATCAAGCCAACATGAAGCTAGAGTTTACTTACAAATCTAGTCGGTACATCCAAATGTGTAACTATAAGGTACTGTTGACGCAGGAATTAATTTAAGATGATATTGTGTTTATGTACTTATGTAAAGAACAAAATATATACCGTCGTTATTAATATGTGTTTGGTATAATAATTGCACTTAATAACATGATTTTTAAATGGGTTGGAATTTATGTATATTAATAAAGTTTACTCATAAACGTAGATTTGATATTTAATTTTTATTTTCCACTCGTGCTGTTATCTTCAGACCGTATAGTATTAGGAAGTGTTGACGCAGGAATTATTTTTAAGATGATATTGTGTTTATGTACTTTTGTCGAGAACAATGCATTTACCGTTGTTTATAATTATTGTGTGTGGTATAGAACAAACGCATTAAAGGATTTGTTTTCTGTATTAGTTTGAATTTATGTATATTAATAAAGTTCACTGAATAGATGTCGATTTAATGTTCAATTGCTTATTTCTCCATATTTTTCCCCCTGAATCCCTTACATGAAATATCACAAATGTCAATTACAAGGTTAATTTTTAATACTATTATTGAACTTTGATAACAATAATACCAAATCACAATTGATTCACAAATGACATTATGCTGTCTTTCGAATCATATATACGATAACTTAATTTAAAAAAGGCCTAAGTGATTGACTTTAACTGTCTTGAAGACTATTGTTTTCGTGGGTTTTCGGTCTTGTGGGATGTAGCGTTTGGCGATTCCCATTTCAGTTTGAAGACAAAAGATTCTTTCCTAACTAGGCAGGTCAGACAAAACCTCCCTGCCCTAACGAAGAACTGGATACAATGTGTTAGGTGTGTTTGTGCGTGTGTGTATGTGTGATTCGCTTTTAATAGCCATGTGTGTATTAACAGTAAAATAGAGAGAGAAAGAGAGAGAGAGAGAGAGAGAGAGAGAGAGAGAGAGAAAGAGATCAGAAAGAAGGAACGTGTGTATACAGAGTCGCTTACCCAAAACATTTAAAAAACAATTCTCTAACTCGCATTATTCACCCAATTTAGCAAGAGTGATTGTCAAATGAAATGAGATAATCCTTTATTTGTGTCCAATTTTATCATCTACACATATAATTTGTGTTCACTTTTGTTAACATTTCGATGTTGACTGTGTTTGAAGTTCGTGCCCATGATGATAATAATAATTTTTTAGGATGATGATACAAAACAACACGAACAACAACGACAAGTACTGTAATATAGTAATAATAGTTAGACTATAGTAACTACAACCATAATACATAATGTCTGGCCTAATGATGAAATAATAGGACTAATGTGATAATGGTGACAGAGAGATGCTTTTAATAATAACAATGTAGGTTATGAAACATTTTTCATTTTTCAACTTTGGCAGGTCAAAAGGAAATGTATGCCTGTGTGAGTGCAAATGATCTCTATGAAAATGTTAGCGTTTGCTGCAAAGTCAACACTGGTCTCTTTACGGCTTTCAGTATCCTCTCTCTTTCGCTCTCTCTCTCTCTCTCTCTCTCTCTCTCTCTCTCCCTCACTCATTCTCTTTATGGGGCTAAACAAGACTTTCCTTTTCGTTAACAGTGTTGGGAATAGGGGTAAAGGGTCTATCACAGGGCCCATCTCATACGGGGGCTCATCCTCCCTTTAATGGCACCTTCCTCGGATCGAAATATATGTATGTCGATTGGACGATAAAATAAATAACATAGGCCAATGAGGAACGAGTAAGGTAAAAATGGAATCGTATATATACATTTCCGTCTCCCTATATAGTGCCTTGTTAAATGTTGGTTTACTGTATGGGGCGTATAAATTATTCGTGAAAACAAGCGGAAATAAAATGAAGCTTGGTTCAACAGTTTCTTCAATTTTTTTTTTTTTTTTTTTGCATTCGTAGACCAGCTTAGCCTTCAATAAAAGGAAACTCAAAGAATGTACACTTAATCCTGTGTATATAACACCTTGTGTAAGTACCTTCTCTACACAGATGATTAACATAATTATGATCAATTAGACCCATTGAATCCTGTTTTATGCGGGTACATTTATTCACATTCATTTGATGTAAACAATATAAACTATGGATCTGTTTCAACTTTTTAGTTTGATTAGTTACTGTTTTTTTTCTAATATCACAATTCAAGTCTCCCACAATAATGATATTATCATTAAATTCATTAATAAAAGTAAGAAATTTTTCGTAGTAATCGAACAAAATTATCACTACCTGGTGGTCTTTACAAAGAAACAAAAACAAACAGTTTCATATCCTTATTTTTTACCAGGATATCAAAAGAGAAATGACTCAAGATTTGAAAACTTAATTAGTTAGAAAAAAACTGCTACTCCCCTTTTCTTTCATTATCTGAGACAGAATCGTCTAACCAGGTTTCTTTTAAGGTAAGTGATGGCGGGAATTTGGTCACGTGATCCAAATGGCGCACGCTAGTGGGAATGGTGGCACAAAGAGTAAAATGAGTAGATCACGTTTATGAAAGCCAAGGAATTTAATATATATTCATGTATGTTTCCGGTATCACTCAAATAGCAAATACAGAATGTGCTGACGAAAAATTTCAGTAGAGTTTTTTTAAGCGGTGGGAAGCTTTTCAGGCATGTATGCTCGAAAGTATCCCTGTTAACACAGTACTCAGTCATAATACTCATGGAAGATTTTGCAGAGCGATATGGTCGCGTATCTTTCGAAGCTTTCCAAAATAGTCGGAATCAAGCTAATACATTATTTTTACCTTACTAAGAGCTCATTGTTGACATAATCCTGTTTGTATAATGTCCAGAAGCGAATTCAGGCAAAAATAAAGGCAAAATAAAAGCTTTTTTTTAATTAACAAAAAAAAAACAGGAGCTCGATGAAAACACGTCTTGATGTCATTACGTCCGTCATGTCAGTTATGGAAACATATAGTTTAAAGTAATACAAGAACTTCATGTACTGTATGTAAATGATCTTTTCAAGGCGCCTTTTTAATGCTTACTGCTTTTGATTCCGACAGACGATGCCTTAATGCATTTTTGAGGATACGGAGGACAAAGTGTCTAACATTATCCCTTCTAAAAACACGTAAATGCCATATTAACCACTATCTTGTACCCTTGTCACTCATCTTATCGAAGACATTAGTTGAGTGTAATACAAGAACCTCAAATACTGTATGTAAATGATCTTTTCAAGGCGCCTTTTTAATGCGTACTGCTTGTGCTTCCGGCAGACGATGCCCTTCTGAATTTCGATGTGCCCTAGCTGTCATAGTTTGACAATTTTGTTCGAGAATTCAACTTTGTAAACAATGAAGGAGTTTTAAATTTCAATGCGACTGCAAACTAAGGGACATCGCCTTGTATATTCCTTGTAAAAGGCGCTATAGAAATAAAATGATCATTATTATCATTATTTTCAATAATCATCCTTATACTATAGAAAATCGCCCACCACCTTTTTTTAGTTTGCATAGCTTCCCTTTTTGTTGGTGGCCTTCCCAAACTTTCAAAGACGCTCTGCCCCCACTGATGGAAATGCGCGTGCGCGTTCGTGTACGGTCACGCGCGCCTTTCATGCATTGGTGCATAATATTTGCAAATGCGTAGAAGTAACGGTGTGTGTGTGTGTAGGGTGTGGGTGGGGGTCGGTGAGATTTATTGGTTTGTGCGGGCCCACGGATGATCGTATTACAATTTACATATAAAGTGAGCGGTATAGTGCGATCAGAGTCCATGTTGCGATTCAAGCTAGCTCGACATATCGACATCAACACTAGATCTCTCCAGACATTAATTTTTCTTCACTTTTCCAAAGGTAAGTTCTATCTCATTATGGATACTTCTGTACCATACTAAATACGAGGCCCTATTACTTCTTGCATACACTAGCCTAATGTAGCAACTTGGGAATTTGTATTAGCAATACCATGTATTTTCAGAAGAGCTAATTCAGAATCTTTTGTAAGAAATTGCGAGATTCTGGTAACTTTATTGAAATTTTGTTTTCTGACATTAATATTAGTTTAAATACCCGTCGATAATAATTATTGACCTCCCCCCCCCCCAAAAAAAAAAAAATCAAAGTTTAAAAAGTCTGTTAATATCGATCGTTTTACCTTGGCAGCCAGCCCTTCGCTTAGTTAACAATATTCCTTTATTCTTAATCTTATTCTGCATTTTATTTTTCGTATTTATTTTGCTCTCATTTCATTCATCGAATAATCATTTTCCATAAGGATTTAGTAAATTAATAATACTTTATTGATTATTTATAGATTTTAACTGTATTTTCAATATATTCTCTCAAAGATTACATACTTTTAGTCTCTCGGATAAGATTGTTTAGTCTTTTTGCCTTTCATAGTTAATAAACCGTTGGAACGCGATTTATGAACCCACGGAATTATGAACCTTCTGAAAACCGACATCTATATTATGAAGGCTGATTTATACTTAGATTGTGTATTAAATGGTGAGTTTTTTGTTCTCATTTTACCATTTGTATTTATCATGCAGGTTCTTCTCTTTGCAAATGTTTTTTTCGTCGAGAAACGTCCATTCATCACCACTTTTCATGAAGAAATTAGTCAAACGAAGTGCGGCACGAATAATGCTTCGCATCATCTTGCTCTCTCTGGTCATGGTAGCTAATTCATCCGAACATACAACGTCCGAAACCCCATTGATCCATCCATCTGATTCAGAGGGTCTATCTGAGACACCGCAAACTTTGGAAAGGAGTTCTGTCAATATCTCCACAACGCTCCTGCCTACACCATCCGCAGTCACCACCGAAACGAATACCGAGGCTTTCTCCCAACCATCACAAACGAGTGATGTGATGCAGACTACTACTACTACTACTACTACTACTACTACTACTACTACTACTACTATGGTTCTGATCAGTTACAATCCATTCAGACTACTACTACTACTACTACTACTACTACTACTACTACTACTACTACTATGGTTCTGATCAGTTACAAACCATTCAAGAATCCGTAAGCGAGTTTAACAATGTCACTGTTGTCCAACCATCGACAGAATCGGTCGCCCGGCTTGATACAACCATAATTATGGGTGTGGCGATTCTCGTGGACATGGGTGACTATCCTTCAGTTAATCATTTCATTGATCGGTATTCTAGGAAACCTCCTGGTTATCGTTGTAATGAGAGTTCGTAGGTCCACTACTAATTCTACCGATATTTTTGTAGGAGCTCTAGCCATTTCAGACTTGTTGACATCATTATTCAATATTCCTGTTCCAAGGGCACTCCAAGTGCCTGATAACATTTTGGGAGGGTTTTATTGCCGACTGGTAAATACTAGTTGCCTGATATGGATCTGTGTCGTTTCTTCGAGCTATATCCTGGTAGGTGCCTCTTTTGAGCGCTTATATAGCAGCAGTTGCCTATCCTCTACGCATCAAGGACATCTTCACAAACCGCAGGGTTTATATCTTTATCATAGTAGCATGGTTGTTTTCATTTGTATCATGTTCCTACTACTTACTGTCATTCTTATTTCAAGGTGATCTTTCGTCCCGAATCTATTGTGTACCAACCGATTCCGATACTTTTTTATTAAGAATAATTAATTCGTTCAATTTCGCCATACGTCTGATGGTTCCTACTGTTCTCATGATGGTTTCCCAGACAGCAATGGCCATCTTACTGCATCTTCAATCTATTCGATTGCGGCAAGCCATGTCTCGCGGTTCTAAGCAGTCCTATCATCTCCTGGCCAGGAATCGTGTCATCAAAATCATGTTGGTAGTGATCATCATCTTCATTCTATGCTGGTCCCCAAGTCAGATCGCGTTTGTTGTCGTCTCTTTCAGAGGAACGGCTAAAGCCTATGTGAGGAGCAGCGTCCGCCAGATTCTTAACTTGATAACCTTTATTAACTCGTCCATCAATCCTTTTATCTACGCAGCTCACTATCCCAAATTTCGTTCTGCTATAAAAGAAATCTGTTGGGGTAAAACACAGAAAAACGTACCGTTGTTTGGTATGTAGACCATCCGAACCCCCAATCACGAGTTAAGCACAGATGGTCATGCCTAATTGGTTATGGGTTGCAAGATATGTCTTTTGTGAAAAAGTACTAAAATTGTTCGTCTCAAAATGTAAAGGTTGTGTATCCCCTTTGCAGCCAACATCGAATTTTATAGAACTTTGTAGGAATTATGAATATGTCACGTGTAAACGTTCGCAGTGTCCTAATATTCAAATTATGCAAGGAAACCTGTTTACTTTCTAGACTTCACTGTCAGACACTATTGAGTGACTGACTGACTACATTTTTCTTTGGTAATACCATATATAAAATGAGCTGTAAAGGGTACATGAGCATTTATCCATATCAATAAACCACTTCTTGTAATGGACAAAATTAAGCTGATTAAAATTTAATCTTTGCGCAGCACTAAGCGTTCGACCATTCGGTACAAGGGTCTGAAAATCAGACTATTTAATTAAACGAGCGCGCTCGCTAACTTCCATTCGACAACTAACGGTCAGTATTTTCCCACAAAAACAAAACACATTTTCAAGCCCTTCTGTTTTGAGGGAAGTTCTAAATTAGTACCATTGAAATTTAACCTTTTATTTTGGTTGGCCAACAAATAGGACATACTACCTTTGAATGATGCAGACCCACATAATGACATAACTTTTTGATATCACATTCAAGTGGGTTGCAGTGATAGTTATATGACAAGGTACAGGACTAGGTGTAATTAATTCTTGACAAAAGTTAGTTTTAAGAATTGTAAAATTTAACGCACGTCACCACAACGATCATAGCGGTACAGTCACTACTTCGACGGGGCCTGATGGGGCTGTGGCACCCTCTTAGGCACTCTTTGAAAAACAAACGTGGCAACAATTTGAAAATCAAATTAAAATAATGTACATAGTATCATAACTTTGATGTTTAAAGTGTTTCACACAAAATAGTTCTGTATGTTAAGGTTTCACGGTACTATAACGTCAAGATATGAGCTCAAAATACTATTTGTATAAAGTATAATGTGTAGGTTTAAATGCACTCTTAATCAACATGAAAGTGACTCAATAGTAGACTAGTAGACGCACCCGAACGACGAGCACGCATTATAAACAGGCCCTCCCACTCCTTCCTGCAACCCAGCGTTTTTCAACCTGTTTAGTCGCGGCCCACTTTTGAGAAATAAAGAGTTCCGAGTCGCCCTTTCAAATTCATAACAAAAGATTCATTTTCCATCTCCCTGGTCTACGTCAAGTGCCATGTACACACGTACGGACACGTTTTGTTTTCTAAAATTTGCGGGCGAGCTAAGCGAGCGAGCAAAACAACAAGAACATTTTTAGTGGGGTAAACATGTCATTTTGTGAACGAGACCCACTAGATATGGTTTGATTATAATTATGTGGGCACCTTGCTGCCCATTCAGTGAATACAAAAGTCATATATTCAGTAACCTTGACACACGAATATAAGGAAGTTCGTATATCCCATTGTCCAGAATTACCCTGTTTCTAAATGTTATGAGCGAGTGAAGCGAACGAGCATGGTAAAAATGCTATTTCGATATGAAAACTATAAGATATATTTGGGCACCTCGCTGTCAAAAGAAATTGTATGGCACCTCGTTGACTTATTATGTGGGTATTCAGGTACTTCACTAAAATCATACTGTTTATTAATGATGTGAACGAGCGAAGCAAGCGAGGAAAAATTGTATTTCTTCGTGAAAATACATAGCATCTGATATTTTGTTTTCACAAATTTGACGTTTAATTCATAATGGCTCCAAAAATAGGTTTATTTTACAATCAAATGGCTTTTCAGTTAAGGGTATATTTGAAGAGAGAAAAATAAGTAAGATTCAGACCGTACATGGTTTGTAGTGAAATGCAAATCCATTCTCATTGCAGCCTATTATAAAATGTTTTTACCAATCTCCAGTATCCGGTTTTACAAAGAATATTTTGTTTAAATCATCAAGAGAGCGTAAATAATTTGTGTAAGAGGGTCAATTAGTGCCAAACGGTCTCCTATATAATTGGACACAGCTATTATCTGGTGTTGAGTAGACCAGATTCTGATCCTTTTAAATATTTATTTTTTTAGATCGTCGCGTGCACACCATGCGATAGCCATTGGTTCGCATGAATCATGTATGCATGACGTTTTAATTTCAAAGAGAGATTTAAGATTCGAATAATAAATATTTTTTTCTAACAACATCAACATGGGTACCTTGGAGTCTCTTGCTCAGCAACGAACACTTTGGAAGAGCTCGTTAACAGGCAGACGAATTAAAGGGAAAGGTCTCCTAGGAAAGAACGGGAGAGGAATCTGACAGAAAGATCCCTCTAACCCAGGTAACACCTGCTATCAGGCGCGTACGCAGGATTTTTTCAAGGGGGGGGTTTTAACATTTATAAATCGGGCCGAAAATTTCGCAACGACTCAGCCAGCCGCTGAATAAGCGGGGGGGGGGGGGGGGGGGGGGGGGGGGGTAAGAGGACACTTTTTTTTTTTTTTTTTGTCTCGAAATTTGAAAATTTGACATGTTGCTCCGTTGGGGGGGGGGTGAGGTCACTTGTTTAGGTCATCCATGGGAATTTTTTTTTTTTTTTTTTTTTTTTTTTTAAATAATAATAAAAAAAAAAAAAAAAAAAAAAAAAAATCCCAAAGGGGGGGGTTTTAGGGTTTTTTAGGGGGGGTTTATACACATAAAAATACCAAAGGGGGGGGTTTAACCCCCCAAACCCCCCCCCCTGCGTACGCGCCTGCCTGCTATACCATGCCGTCGTGTATGCTGCCCAAGGATTGGTCCCTTAATTTATAAGAATGCGGGTGCATAACCTCTAATCTTGTGATATAATCATTCGTCAATCATACTTGATAATTCCTTATAAGACAATCAAGCTCGCTAACGAATGATAGTCAATGACATTACATGATTATAAATTACATGATACATGTAGTTATAAGGGAAAAGAAACGAACAAAACTGACAAAGGTGAAAACGTTTATAATAATAATTATGTGCTACGAATCATATTGTACGAAAGTGATATTGTGTGTTTGATGATTATCTTTATAGAGAAGGTATGCATGGGTTTTAAACCGATTCTTATATTTTGTCTATATGTTTTGATTGGTTTATCGTCGTTTCTCTATTCACGTAAACAATAAATTTTAAAGGCATTTGAACCTCCATTTCAGTATCTCCTCTGAATGAATTGAGGATGATTGGTCTATTTTCTCACTTTTTTATTTCATTTTTTAATATATCTTACTTTGATGAAATTAAGCCTATTAAATGGATAAATTGGTAATTTAAGAAGGGTAATTAGACATAACGATTCCCGGGCTCAAGTCACACTACAAGTACTTTCTTTTTTATTCGAGCGGACGAGTAAGAAATTAGAAAGTTAACTTTCTAATTTATTTGGTACATAAAAAAAGGTAGTGTTGACGCAGGAATTAGTTTTAAGATGTTTTTATTTCCTGATGTCAAGAACAAAAACATTTAATGTGGTTTATATTTGTGTGGTAGAATAAACGCATTTTAAAGGATTTAACAAAAATGTATAAATGAGTTTGAATTTATATTTATATGAGATATGAAATAATAAAACTAATGTGATGATGGTGATAAAGAGATGCTTTTAATGTTAACAATGTAGATTATGTTTCATTTTTCCACTTCGGCAGGGCAAAAGGAGGTGTATGCGTGTATGCGTGTGTGAGTGCCAACGATCTCTACGAAAATTTGTGATCTCTTTACGGCTTTCAGTATCCTCTCTCTTTCTCTCTCTCTCTCCCTCTCCCTCTCTCTTTCTCTCTCGCTCTCTCCCTCACTCTCTTTATGGGGCTAAGCAAGACTTTCCTTTTCTATAACAGTGTTAGGAATAGGGGTAAAGGGCCTATCACAGGGCCCATCTCATAAGGGGTGCTCATGCTCCCTTTAATGGCACCTTCCTCGGATCGAAATATATGTATTTGATTGGACGATAAAATAAATAACATTAGGGCCAATGAAGAACGAGTAGGGAAAAAATGGAATCGTATTTTTATATACATTTCCGTGCCGTCTCCCTATATAGTGCCTTGATTAAATTTTGGTTTACTGTATGGGGTGTATAAATTATTCGTGAAAACAAGGGGAACAAAATTGAAGCTTGGTTCAACAGTTTCTTCAAGGTTGTGTTTTTTGCAATTGTGGACCGGTTTAGCCTTCAATACAAGAAAACTCAAAGAATGGTCACTTACTTGTGTAAGTACCTTTTCTACAGAGTTGGTTAAAGTGGACATTCAAAGAAAATCACAAATATGTCAACTAATGTATCACTAGAAACTGGTAAGCTAACAGATTAATTTGATGTAAACAACATACACAAAATGGATCTGATTAAACTTTTTGTTTGATTAGTGACTGGGTTTTTTCTAATATCACAATTAAAATCTCCCATAATAGTAGGTATAGCGCACCAAAAATAAGTACAACAAACACATGTTATTTGATGATTGCAAATGATCAAGCTTTATGAAAGCTTAAAAAAACAAAAAACAGAATTGAAATCGGTCAATGATTTTATACCATTTTTTTGATATCGCAAAATTACCGAAAAACCTGCCAGAAATGGTCAAATTGGCAAAAATGGCAAAATTCGACAAAGTTGATAACTTAATTCATCACTTTCTCGGACACAAATATTAAATTAAATTATCAGACACTAAAATATCATCTTTGTGGTAAAAAATACAAAATAGAAAATTCATATATCTATTATCGTTTTGAAAACAGAAGCCAACAAAATAAGTCATTTTTGCCATTTTTGCGAATCTGCAGATATGAAAAAGTTGTGAAAATAACTAAGTCCGCCTAATTAATATGCGCATATAATCAAATCAAAACCGAACATGATACATCAGTGAAACCTATGTATATGAGACAGGTATGGAAATATATTTTATTTGAAGAAAAAAAAAATCATGAATATTCATCAAATATGCAAATTAGGTCATTTCAGCTAATTATATTATATAGGAAAGTCAAACTGTTGTGATCACCCTAATAATAGTGATATCATAATTAAAAGCATCAATAAATGCTCAGTTATAATAGGAAATTGTGCAGGGCGAATTTTTTTGTTAATGGTCGCATATCTTTCGATGCATTCCAAAGTAGTCGGAATCAAGCTAATACATTATTTTTACCTTTCTAAGAGCTAATTGTTGACAGAATCCTGTTGTATAATGTCCAGAAGCGAATTCAGGCAAAAATAAAGGCAAAATAAAACCTTTTTTTTTAATTAACAAAAAAAAACAGGAGCTCGATGAAAACACGTCTTGATGTCATTACGTACGTCATGTCAGTTATGGAAACATATAGTTTAAAGTAATACAAGAACTTCATATACTGTATGTAAATGATCTTTTCAAGGCGCCTTTTTAATGCTTACTGCTTTTGCTTCCGACAGACGATGCCTTAATGAATTTTTTAGAGAATATGGAGGACAAAGTGGCAAACATTATTCCTTTTAAATACACGAAAATGCCCCTTGAGCATTAAATTAAAATGGATAATGGTGCTATATAAATCTCATGTATTATTATTATTATTATTATCTTGTACCCTTGTCACTCATCTTATCGAAGACATTAGTTGAGTGTAATACAAGAACCTCATAAAAATACTGTATGTAAATGATATCTTCAAGGCGCCTTTTTAATGCTTACTGTTTGTGCTTCCGACAGATGATGCCCTTCTGAATTTTGATGTGCCCTATAATAGATGTCAAAGTTTGACATTTTTGTTCGAGAATTCAACTTTGTAAACAATGAAGGAGTTTTAAATTTCAATGCGACTGCAAACTAAGGGACATCGCCTTGTATATTCCTTGGAAAAGGCGCTATAGAAATGCAATAATCATTATCATCATTATTTTCAATAATCATCCTTATACTATAGAAAACCGCCCACCCCCTTTTTTTTAGTTTCCATAGCTTCCCTTTCTGTTGGTGGCCCTCCCCAACTTTTAAAGACGCTCTGCCGCCTCTGATTGGAAAGGGCTACTTCATTGGAGAACGAAGTGGGTGATATAATAGTGCGTGTTTGTGTACGGTACGGTCACGCCTTTCATGCATTGGAGCATAATATTTAAATATACGTAGAAGTAACGGTGTGTGTGTGTGTGGGTGTGGGTGGGGGTCGGTGAGGTCTCGTGATTTGTGCGGGCCCACGGATGATCGTATTACAACTTACATATAAAGTGAGCGGTATGAAGTGCGTTCAGAGTCAATGTTTCGATTCAAGCTAGCTCGACATATCCACATCAACCCTATCTCTCCGGACATGAATTGTTCTTCATTTTTCCAAAGGTAAGTTCTATCTCATTATGGATACTTCTGTAACATACTAAATACGAGGCCCTATTACTTCTTGCATACAATAGGCCTAATTTAGCAACTTGTGAATTTTTTATAAAGAATACCACGTATTTTCAGGAGAGCTTATACTCTTTTGTAAGAAATTGCGAGATTCTGGTAACTTTATTGAAATATCGTTTTCTGACATTAATATTTGTTTAAATATCCGTCGATAATAAATATTGACCTTCCAAAAAACCCCAGTAAAGTCTGGTAATATCAACCGTTTTACCTTGGCAGCCAGCCCTAATTCGCTTAGTTAACAATATTCCTTTATTTTTAATCTTATTCTGCTTTTCATTTTTCGTATTTATTTCGCTCTCATTTCATTCATCGAATAATCATTTTCCATAATGATTTAGTAATACTTTATTCAGTCTCTCGGAAAAGATTGTTTAGTCTTTTTGCCTTTCATAGTTAATAAACCGTTCGAACGCGATTTATGAACCCACGGAATTATGAACCTTCTGAAAACCGACATCTATATGAAGGCTGTTTTATACTTAGATTGTGTATTAAATGGTGGGTTTTTTGTTCTCATTTTACCATTTTGTATTTATCATGCAGGTTCTTCTCTTTGCAAATGTTTTTTTAGTCGAGAAACGTCCATTCATCACCATTTTTGATAAAAGCATCAACATATCGCGCTGTGGATGGAAAAGAAATTTAATTAAAGCACCAATATAGTTCATTGATTCAGCGAAAAATCACAACAGAAAAATCATGAAGAAGTTAGTCAAACAAAGTGCGGCACGAATAGTGCTTCGCCTCATCTTGTTCTTTCTGGTCATGGTAGCTAATTCATCCGAACATACAACGTCCGAAACCCCATTGATCCATCCATCTGATTCAGAGGGTCTATCTGAGACACCGCAAACGTTGGAAAGGAGTTCAGTCAATATCCCCACAACGCTCCTGCCTACACCATCCGCAGTCACCACCGAAACGAATACCGAGGCTTCCTCCCAACCATCACAAACGAGTGATGTGATGCATGCAAGCCCATCCAGTTCCGATGGTTCTCATCAGTTACAAACCATTCAAGAATCCGTAAGCGAGTTTAACAATGTCACTGTTGTCCAACCATCGACAGAATCGGTCGCCCGGCTTGATACAACCATAATATGGGTGTGGCGATTCTCGTGGACATGGATGACTATCCTTCAGTTAATCATTTCATTGATCGGTATTCTAGGAAACCTCCTGGTTGTCGTTGTAATGAGAGTTCGTAGGTCCACTACTAATTCTACAGACATTTTTGTAGGGGCTCTAGCTATTTCTGACTTGTTGACATCATTATTCAATATTCCTGTTCCAAGGGCACTCCAAGTGCCTGATAACATTTTGGGAGCGTGTTATTGCCGACTGGTATATAATAGTTGCCTGATATGGATCTGTGTCGTTTCTTCGAGCTATATCCTGGTAGGTGCCTCTTTTGAGCGCTTAGCAGCAGTTGCCTATCCTCTACGCATCAAGGAAATCTTCACAAACCGCAGGGTTTATATCTTTATCATAGTAGCATGGTTGTTTTCATTTGTATCATGTTCCTACTACTTACTGCCATTCTTATCTCAAGGTGATCTTTCGTCCCGAATCTATTGTGTACCCACCGCTCCCGATACTTCTTTCGTAATAATAATTAATTCGTTCAATTTCGCCATACGTCTTATGGTTCCTACTGTTCTGATGATGGTTTCCCAGGCAGCAACGGCCATCTTACTGCATCTACAATCTATTCGAATGCGACAAGCCGTGTCTCGCGGTTCTAAGCAGTCCTATCATATCCTGGCCAGGAATCGTGTCATCAAAATCATGTTGGTAGTGATCATCATCTTTATTCTAACCTGGTCTCCAAGTCAGATCGCGTATGTGGTTGTCTCTTTCAGAGGAACGGCTAAAGCCTATGTGAGGAGCAGCGTCCGCCAGATTCTTAACCTGATAACCTTTATTACCTCGTCCATCAATCCTTTTATCTACGCAGTTCACTATCCCAAATTTCGTTCTGCTATAAAAGAAATCTGTTTGGGTAAAACAAAGAAAAACGTACCGTTGTTTGGTATGGAGACCGTCAAAACCCCCAATCACGATTCAAGCACAGATGGTCATGCCTAATCGGTTATGGGTTGAAACTTGAAAGATATGTCTTTTGTGAAAAAGTATTAAAATTATTTGTCTCAAAATTTAAAGGTAGTGTATCCCTTTTACAGCCAACATCGAATTTGTAGAACTTTGTAGGAATTATGAATATGTCACGTGTATCGATATCTGTGAAATTTAAACGATAGCAGTGTCCTAATATTCAAATTATGCAAGGAAACCTGTTTACTTTCTAGACTTCACTGTCAGACACTATTGAGTGACTGACTGACTACATTTTTCTTTGGTAATACCATACATAAAATGAGCTGTAAAGGGTACATGAGCATTTATCCACATCAATAAACCACTTCTTGTAATGGACAAAATTAAGCTGATTAAAATTTAATCTTTGCGCGGCACTAAACGTTCGACCATTCGCTACCCGGGTCTGAAAATCAGTCTATTTATTAAACGAGCGCGCTCGCTAACTTCCATTCGACAACTAACGGTCGTTATTTTCCCACAAAAACAAAACACATTTTCAAGCCCTTCTGTTTTGAAGGAAGTTCTAAATTAGTACCATTGAAATTTAACCTTTTATTTTGGTTGGCCAACAAATAGGACATACTACCTTTGATTGATGCAGACCCACATAATGACATAACTTGTTGATATCACATCCAAGTGGGTTGCAGTGATAGTTATCTCAGCATATGACAAGGTAAAGGACTAGGTGTAATTAATTCTTGACAAAAGTTAGTTTTAAGAATTGTAAAATGTAACGCACGTCACCACAAAGATCATAGCGGTACAGTCACTACTTCGACGGGGCCTGATGGGGCTGTGGCACCCTCTTAGGCACTCTTTGAAAAACAAACGTGGCAACAATTTGAAAATCAAATTAAATGTACATAGTATCATAACTTTGATGTTTAAAGTGTTTCACACAAAAGAGTTATGTATGTTAAGGTTTCACGGTACTATAACGTCAAGATATGAGCTCAAAATACTATTTATATAAAGTATAATGTGTAGGTTTAAATGCACTCTTAAAATCAACATGAAAGTGACTCAATAGTAGACTAGTAGAGGCACCCGAACGACGAGCACGCATTATAAACAGGCCCTCACACTCCTTCCTGCAACCCAGCGTTTTTCAACCTGTTTATATAGTCGCGGCCCCCTTTTGAGAAATAAAGAGTTCCGAGTCGCCCTTTCAAATTCATAACAAAAGATTCATTTTCCATCTCCCTGGACCACGTCAAGTGCCATATACACACGTACGGACACGTTTTGTTTTCTAAAATTTGCGGGCGAGCGAAGCGAGCGAGCAAAACAACAACAACATTTTTAGTGGGGTAAACATGTCATTTTGTGAACGAGACCCACTATATAAGGTTTGATTATATGTGGGCACATTGCTGCCCATTCAGTGAATACAAAATTCATATATTCAGTAATCTTGATGCACGAATATAAGGAAGTTCGTATATCCCGTTGTCCAGAATTACCCTGTTTCTAAATGTTATGAGCGAGTGAAGCGAACGAGCATGGTAAAAATGCTATTTCGATATGAAAACTACATAAGATATATTCGCGCACCTCGCTGTCAAAAGAAATATTCTGGCACCTCGTTGACTTATTATGTGGGTATCCAGGTACTTCACTGCCTAAAAACATACTGTTTCTAAATGTTGCAAACGAGCGAAGCAAGCGAGGAAAAAATTGTATTTATTCGTGAAAATACATAGCGTCTAATATTTTCTGTTTTCAAATTTGACGTTTAATTCATTATGGCGCTACAATGTTTAATTTCTCTCGCGGCACCCTATAGCGATGTCTTGCTGCACTACGTTTGAAAACCGCTGCTGTATCTAATAGAGTGCCAGTTGACAGTCGTTTAAGGTTGATTTTATAAACAAATGGGGCCAGTCACCACGAAATGAGTCCAGTGTCGCATTAGGCTCAATCGTAGTAATAGCGATGTATAGTGTGTATGTACTGAAAATTGACCCACCTACCACATTTAAGATTTTTCCAAAAATCGACTTATTAATGTCTTGTAGTTTATGTCCCCAGAGCTTAGGTCACGAAAATATCTCCTTCTAACATTTTTTGGCAAATAATATAGGCTATGTTACGCATCATTAACTTTACACCTAATTATCTCAAAACTGGGTAATCCCATTGTTTATAAAGTCCAATTAGGTTTTTTTTCATATTTCTGGATATAATTTATCAATTTTAATGTGTGACCCCTTAATTTAAAGCTTACTTAAAGGTACTATGTCCCATTTGCAGGCCAAAAAAATGAAAAAGTTAAATTCCAACTGCATTTGAAAGATAATACTAATTTAGGAGTTCCCTAAAAAAGTTGGGGCTTGAAAATGTCTGCAAGTGGGAAAATAATGAATATTAGTTGTCAAATCGACTTTAGGGCTATAGAGCCCAAAAGTAATAGTCTTGATTTTCAGACAATTGTACCGAATGATCATACGTTTTATGCTGCGCAAAGATTCAATCAGTTTAATCTTGGCCATCACAAGAAGTGGGTTATTGATGTAGACAAATGCTCATGTACCCTTTACAACTCTTTTCATGTATGTTATTACCAAAGAAGAAAAAAAGCCAGTCAGTCACTCAATAGTGTCTGACAGTGAAGTCTAGCAAGTAAACGGGTTTCCTTGCATAATTTGAATATGAGGACACTGCTAACGTTTAAATTTCACAGATAGGACATACATGACATATTCATAATTCCTGCAAAGTTCTACAACATTTGAGGTTGGCTGCAAAAGGGACATAGTACCTTTAATTACTTAATGTAGATTCATATAATACTTAAAAACAGGAATACAAATTTTGACCAACTGGACTCATTTCGTGGTGACAGGCCCCAAATGATGTTTCAGTTAATGGTATCTTTGAAGAGAAGGAACAAAAAGAAGCAGACCGTAGTCAAATGCAACTCCATTCTCAGCCTATATTATAAAATATTTTTACCAATCTCTAGTATCCGGTTTTAAAAAGAATATTTTGTTTAAATCATTAAGAGAGCGTAAACGATTTCCGTAAGAGGGTCAATTAGGGCCAAACGGTCACCTATATAATTGGACAGAGCTATTATCTGGTGTTGAGTAAACCAGATTCTGTTCCTTTTAGATATTTACTTTTGAGAGCGTCGCGCGCACGCCCTACGATAGCCATTGGTTTGCATAAATCATGTAGGCATAACGTTTTAATGAAATGTAGAGATTCAAGATTCGACATCCGAACAATAAATATTCTTCTTCTAACAATCAAATGAAAATAAAATAAGCGTTTATACAATGGAGGAAGGAAGCGGAATCCCTGAAAACAAGAGACTCGGTGTGATGGGGTCGCCATACCCATACATACATTAACAGTGTACATACATTGTAATAATTATGCACCCGCTTATAAAGGCTATCCTCAAGAAATGTTGCATCAACATGGGTACCTATGAGTCTCTTGCTCAGCAACGAACACTTTGAAATTCTCGTTAAAAGGCGGACGATTTAAAGGGAAAGGTCTTCTAGAAAAGAACGGGAGAGGAATCTGACAGAAAGATCCCTCTACCCCAAGGTAACACCTGCTATACCACGCAGTCGTATATGCTGCTCAAGGATTGGTCTCTTAATTAAGAAAAAATGCGGGTGCGCTCATAACTTCTAATCTTGTAATATATTCAGTCGTCAATCATACTCGATAATTCCTTATAAGACAATCAAGCTCGCTAACGAATGATAGTCAATGACATGACATGATTGTAAATTACATAATACATGTAGTTTTAATCTACATAAAAGAATAAGGAAAAAGAAAGAAACAAAACTGACAGAGGTGAAAACGTCTATAATAATAATTATGTGCTACGAATCATAATGTACAAAAGTTATATTGTGAGTTTGATGATTCTCTTAGAGAAGGTATGCATGGGTTCTAAACCGATTCCTATATCGTCTATATGTTTTGATTTGTTGACCGTTGTTTCTCTATTCACGTAAACAGTAATTTTTAAAGGCATTTCAACCTCCATTTCAGTTTCTCCTCTGAATTAATTGAGGATGATTGGTCTATTTTCCTCACTTTTTTATTTTATTTTGTAATATATCTTACTTTAATGACATTAAGCCTATAATGGATAAATTGGTAATTTAAGAAGGGTAAGACATAACGATTCCCGGGCTACATTCGCACTACAAGTACTTTCTTTTTTTATCTGAGCGGACGAGTGGCAATTTAAAAATACATGTGACGCTGATTTAAAAAAAATCACCAATTTGACTTACATCAGAAAATGGATGATTAATGTATTGCCTTATTAAGTCAGTTCTTGACAACATGATTTCTCGAAAATATATGTGTTCGTAAAAATATTATTAACAAATTGTTGTTCATTTGGGCTTTAAGAACTGACCAGCAGGCACAGGCGGTAGGGGGTAAGTTTACAACTAGAATACTACATGTACAATCTATACAATAATATCAATATAGTATTATATGTATTAGTAAGCCTCCATACATGATTACAAAGAAATAAGGAAGCAGAGATAACGATACATAGGGAGGTAGCAGAGGAGGGGGAGAGGTCGTGAGAGAGAGAGAGAGAGAGAGAGAGAGAGAGGGCGGAGGGAGAGAGAGGGAGGGAGGGAGAGAGAGGGTAGAGGAAGTGGAAATGAAAAGAAAATGGGGTAGAAAGATAAAGGTTATTGATAAAAAGAGCCGATATCGAGAAAGAGGGACAGAGAGAGAGAGAAAGAGAAAAGTAGATGGTAGACTGTCACAATATAGTGTATGCAACATTCACAAATCTACATAAAGTATGATTCTTAAACGGTAGGTCCACCCCCATATTAAGTTGATTTTAATAAAGTAGAAAAATAGAGATACACGTCTATACAGTGAAAGCAGGAGAAGAGTCTAAGTGTTTCCAAACAATTTCAATTTATTTTGTAATGAAGTATTAGTTTATAATGACTGCTATGAGAGGGATAGTTAGGCTCAAGGGGACGTCATAATCCCGAGGCGCTCCGAGGGATAATAGGGACTTTTAGATTCGCGCGAAGACAATAGGTCTATGCTACGATCGACGTCCTGTTAATGCACTGCCGTGAATGGACGTCACACGTATCAGTCCACGCAAATCTAAAAGTCCCTAATATCAGGATGTAACGTCCCCGATATAAATAAACTAGGCCTATGCCTCGAATATTCAAGCAGTCTTTACACCGTCTTTATATCTTTTATATACCGAATTGACATATAAACCTACCAAGAATTCTTACCTTATCCTTTTCTTGAGTAAAGATTGGTTAACTTGGTTAACTGTCTGTTAATCTTCGCTGGAAAGATGACTGAATGTTACAATCATTTGGGAATCGCAGACAAAAATCACTGTATGGTATCCACGCTCGCACAAAGTAAGTTCTAACACGTAAACCAATGGGGATCGCAGCAAAATGTTACTATTTTTCCGGTACCCGGAATCTTTCGGGAATCTCACTCATGAACTATGAACCGTTACTGGCATTGTTCGTTTCTTTACGGGAATGGCTTAAATCACGACTTCAATTTCGACCAATCAGATGGCTAGATTTTTAAAGAGAGGAATATAACTCTCATTAACAAATAGCTTTAGTTACAGAGTAAAAATATATAATACAAGAATTGATATAAACATTTTGTCAAAAGCATTTTCTACAGGAATTAGTACCCAAAAAATTGTGGGGTTTTAGTACAATTGCAAATGGGGGATATCCTCTTAAGATAAATCGAGTCATTTGTCTTTATTGGATATGACTTGGATTGATCACAAATTCAAAATTTCATAACTTTCGTGTACTCTTTTTTCAGATCTTTATCACACTTTCATTGATACCTTTTCTCATTTTTTTGTGCATCAATTAAGCCAACCTAATGCCAGAGTTAACTCATTTATTTATTTGGTACATCAAGATGTAAGGTAACTTTGACGCAGGAATTAATTTTAAGATGATATTATGTTTTTGTGTATGTTGTATACATGTACATACTTCAACTTCAAATGCACTTGGCAGAGACTCGCATTCCCTTTTCCTGTTTTGAATGAAAACATACCTCAAGACTGTACCATTCTCCTCTCTTTCTACTTTTTATTTTCTACTCTGTCCTTCTCTAACCCTCTCCTCCAATCTTTCGTATATTCTCTGATCAACTTTTCTTTCTTTCTTCTTCTTCCTTCTCTTCCTCTTGCTAGTTAATTCTCTCTCTTTCTCTCTCCCTCTCTCCCTCTCTCTCTCTCTCTCTCCTTTCTTTGTAACCTTTGATGACATAGAAGTTATTAACGTTTTTAATATTTGTAATATATTTAGATTTTGATGTAATAATGGAGTTTTATTTTTGTTTCATTATGAATGATTTATGGTTGTACGTTTTGGCCATCCATATTTTGATCGTTTATTGTGTTGTACATTGACTTTGTTAATTGAGCAATATCAGCTTTCCAGTTGCATGTTCTATTAATGCAATAAACCGAATAAATTCAATTCAATTCAATGTACTTAAGTAAAGATCAAAATAGGTTCCGTTGTTAATAATATGTGTTTGGTATAATAATTGCATTTAACATGATTATTAATGGGTTTGAATTTATCATATTAATGAAGTTTACTTAATCAATGTATATTTAATATTTGATGGTTTACTTAATTTCCACTCGTGTTGTACGTTATCTTCAGAATGTGTATCTAAGGTATAGTGTTAACGCATGAATTCATTTTTAAAGAAGATATTAATCTTGTTCAAACGGGGTTTGGTAGTCGGTGTAAGTTTATCCCGGCAGTAGTAAATACCTCATGTATATTTCATTTAATTATACCAATGGTTATCCACACGCTCTTTACTCGGACCATTACCACGAGTAAGTTAACACGACCTTCCACCGACCAGCGTAACTTACGCAGAGACAGATACTCCCGGGTGCGTTATTTTTTTATGCGGCACAGATTGGGGCATGGCGCGTGTTAAACCTATGGGAAGTACGTTCTTTCCCTTCTGTATAGTGTATGCACGTACGCATTAGCGCTGCGAAGAAGTTTGTATATCCATCGCGAACTATGTGTTTAGATAACATTCCTCTTCGTTTAAGTTAGTTAAGTTTTATTGACTAATTATTGTGATGTTCTCCTTATTGACGTGCTGCCTCCTCTTCAGATTTCCAATTTGATTTTAATTGTTGATGTAATGATTTTCCATGCGGTAGTGGATTACAAAAAACAGACCTCTACTACACTGTCTAGTACGCACACGACCAGTATTAGTCTGTAAATCAAGACCCCTTTTTAAAAAAAGCCCCAATCTGTGCCGCATAAAAAAATAACACCTCCCGGGTGTAAGTGGGAGCAGAGCCATCTATACACAGTGTTTGGCCAACCGGTTTTAGTTGGACACAATATGGCGACTACTGCTTTGTTGAGCAAACACAAAACAAAAGAATGTACGCTGTGTTGTGACCCAGTGAAATCAAGTTGGCCAAACCCTGTGTATAGATGGCTCGTGAAAGGTCACAGATACTCCCAGGTGTAAGTTGGGAGCATCCACACGGTCAACTTACGCTACGGCTACCCTATAGTCGTGTTAGCGAGTTACTCCTGGATTTTTTAAAGGAGTAAATAGGTCGGGGTAAAGGTAGCTACACCTAGGTGTAGCTAACACGATCATCGTTCAGACGGTAGTACTCCTACCTTTACACCTACCTCGCGATATTTACCCCGACTAGCTCTTAACACGACCTTTACCCTAGGGTAACTTGCCTCCGTCTGAACGTACTTTTGTCGAGAACAATGCATTTACCGTTGTTTACAATTTGTGTGCGTGGTAGCATAAACGCATTTTAAAGGATTTTTTTTTTCTCTATGAGTTTGAATTTATGTATTTTTAATATTAATAAAGTTCACTGAATGTAAGTTTAATGTTCAATTGCTTATTACTTCATATTTTGTCTTCTAAATCCCTCACATGAAATATCCACACACAAAAATCAATAAACAATGTTTTATTGTTATTGTTGTATCATTATTGAACTTTGATACAAATAATACAAAATCACAATTGATTCACAAAATATTATGACATTATGCTGTCTTTCGAATCCTATACAGTGCGTCCCAGAAAAAACGAAACCGAGAAGTATCGATGTTCTATCATAACTTAATCATAACCATAATTAATGAATGATACATATTTGAAAAGCTTAGAGTCTCCTCTTTCAGTTGATGCTACTCACGTGATGCATATTTCACGCATGAGTGATTAAAAGCAATTCGAAGGAAGGAAACCAAAAAGACATTTGACGGGCGGTATCTGAATTTCGAAGAAAAATTCACATTTCTAGAAAGTTGAGTTTCTGCCCTTTCATAATGACACCTCAATCAGGAAAAATGAGCCAGGAATGACAAAGTTCTGTTTGTTTAAAGTAGTGCTTGTATTTCCATAATTTTATTAAAGTTGATACTCTAAGACAATCCCAAATACTGAGATAATTACATAAATAGAAAGCTTTTAACCCCCATAATAACACCAAATGGTGTCCACCCGACAAAACAAGTTTAGAATAATGAATTTATTCGAGTAAACTCTACCAAAATATCTAAGTCTGAAACCCGGAAGTGCACGTAGAGTCGGGCCTCTATCCGTGACGTCACGAACGGGAGTCATGGGCTCAGTGAGAGTGAATGGCAGTGATATCCCTACGTAAATGCTATCCTGTCAGAGCTTAGATTTGTTGTTGTTAAGGAGTATATTTGATGGATTTTCTGTTTTCATTTGAATGAAGAATAACGAAGCAACATTTTCCAGTCGCTGATTTCTTTTTATATCCTCATATTCACCTATTTGGTAGAGATTTAAGACGAGTTTACTGCTTAGGAATTAAAGTTAAATCGTGCACTTATGAATAGGCGGATGCATTATGTTGTCATCAGATGTACTACATGAGCAGTTTTGTAAAACGAATAGGTCTAGAACTATGATAGTACTTATCATAGATGTGTGTGACTGCCTCAAAAAAGGATACAGTACCAGTTAAACATTTTATGTTGTAAAATATCAAACTTGAACGAGATCATACAAGCGCGCTTCCTCTATAATATTTTGGCGAGTGATGCGGCTCTTGCATGAACGTTCGTGGAGCGAGCAGAATCGGGAGGTAAGACCAAGCCGCTGCTCTAGGCGCTGCTTGCTTGTGATGGAACGTACGTGCGCTAGTTATATGTTTATCGGCAATTGCAAGAGAATGAAAGCGACGTTGCCAGCTAAGAAAAACAACTAACAAAGACTTGCTCCTGACTACCGGTGTCAGAATTGGTAGATGAAGGATGTTCAGGGCCAAGGAAGGCGAAAGACATGGGAAAAAGGAAACCGTCGGGAGATCGCTGTAGTGTATGGTAATGAACTGTGCATGGGTAGACAGCTACTGTTCACTCCGTGCCTGGGCCGATTTCAACACCAAAACAAAAATTACATCGACTAATAGCACATCGTTGGCATGTATATGTCATAATTTTTAAAAGGGGAATTGATATTAATACTATGAAGTACTAGGGGAAGGTAAAGAATTGTACATAGAATTATGATTTATTAGACTTTTCAGCCTTTGAAACAAAAATATGCAGAAAATCGTATCACTCTGCACATGTTTGCTATGGAACATCCGGGTACGTGAATATACTCTCTCCCGGACGTGAGGTCATAAATAGTAGACCAGCGTCGTGACTGATTTTCTATGCAAAGAGAGGCGGATATTTTAGACATTTCAATTGAGGATTTCGAGTAGACAGAATTTTTTTGTGATATACTAAGTAATTGAAAAACTTAAAAATAACATATACTTGCCGTAGGTAACAAATTAAGGGACATTTATTTGCTTAGAGTATCAACTTTAAACGAATTCGTTTTCACTGGCTTCCTGCCGTATCAATAAACGAAATTAACAAAAGACTTAACTCCGTTTCGTTGACAATCAGCCGTAGACGAGTGTCTTCATGCATGGCTGATTGTCAACGAAACGGAGTTAAGTCTTTTGTAAAATCTGCTTTTTGCTACGGCAGGCACCCAGTGAAAACGAATTCGTTTGTTAAAATTATGAAAATGTAAGGGCTTCTTTAAACAAACAGAACTTTGTTATTCCTGGCTCATTTTTCTTGATTGAGGTATCATATGAAAGAGCAGAAACTCAAATTTCTAGAAATGTGAATTTTTCTTCGAAATTCAGATACCGCCCGCCAAATGTCTTTTTGGTTTCCTTCCTTCAAATTGCTTTTAATCACTCATGCGTAAAATATGCATCACGTGAGTAGCATCAACTGAAAGAGGAGACTCTAAGCTTTCCAAATATGTATCATTCATTAATTATGGTTGTGATTAAGTTATGATAAAACATCGATACTTCTCGGTTTCGTTTTTTCTGGGACGCACTGTATAGGATAACTTTAAAAAAGCTCACGAGATTGACTTTATCTGTCTTGAAGGCTATTGGTCTCGCGGGTTTTCGGTATTGTTGAATGTAGGCTTTGGCAATTCCTATTTCAGTTTGAAAACAAAATATTCTTTGGCAACCTTTCCCTCCGAGCAATACAAAGAAGTCCCGCTGAGTTTATTTTTCTGAAATGGACCACTTGACTGAATTCTGAGGTATTTCCTTAACTATGTAGGTGAGACAAAACCTCCCTACCATAACGAAGGTCTAGATACAGTGTGTGGGGTGCGTGCGTGTGCTTGTGCGTGTGTGTATTTGTGTTTCGCTTTTAATAGCCCTGTGTGCCTTGACAGGAAGAGAGAGAGAGGGAGAGGGAAAGAGAGAGAGAGAGAGAGAGAGAGAGAGAAAGAAAGAGATCATAAAGAAGGAAAGTGTGACAGAGTCGCTTACCCAAAACATGTGAAAAACAATTCTCTAACTCGCATTATTTACCCAATTTAGCAAGAGTGGGTGTCAATTAAAATGAGATAATCCTTAATTTGTGTCCAATTTCATCATCTACACATTGGTTTTCACTCTTGTTCAGACTTTGATGATGACTCTGTGTGAAGTTCGTGCCCATGGTGATAATAATAAATATTCAGGATGATGATACAAATAACAATAACAACAACCAGTACTGTTACTAATAGTAAATAGTAACAATAGTTAGGCTTTTATTAGTAACGACAAAAATAATATATAATGATTGGCCTAATGATGAAATAATAGGACTAATGTGATGATGGTGATTAAGAGATACTTTTAATGATAACAATGTAGATTATTTTTCATTTTTCATTTTTCCACTTCGGCAGGGCAAAAGGAGGTATGTGCGTGTCAACCTGTGCGTGTATGCCTGTATGCGTGCCAACGATCTCCACGAAAATTTGAGCGTTTGCTGCAAAGTCAGTACCCGATCTCTTTACGGCTTTCAGTATCCTCTCTCTCTCTCTCTCTCTTTCTCGCTCTCTATCCCTAACTCTCTTTATGGGGCTAAACAAGACTTTCCTTTTCTTGTGTTGGAAATAGGGCAAACGGGCCTATCACAGGGCCCATCTCATACGGGGTGCTCATGTGCTCCCTCGAATGGCACCTTCCTCGGATCGAACTATATGTATTTCGATTGGACGATAAAATAAATAACATAGGCCAATGAGGAACGAGTAGGGGAAAAATGGAATTGTATATATACATTTCCGTGCCGTCTCCCTATATAGTGCCTTGATTAAACCAGGGATATGTGAGTTTTGATTAAACTTTGGTTTACTGTATGGGGCGTATAAATTATTCGTGAAAACAAAGGGAAATAAAATGAAGCTTGGTTTCTTCAAGTTTTTTTTTTTTTTTTTGCATTCGTGGACCAGCTTAGCCTTCAATAAAAGGAAACTCAAAGAATGTACACTTAATCCTGTGTATATAACACCTTGTGTAAGTACCTTCTCTACACAGATGATTAACATATTTATGATCAATTAGACCCATTGAATCATGTTTGATACGGGTACATTTATTCACATTAATTTGATGTAAACAATATACACTATGGATCTGATTCAACTTTTTAGTTTGATTAGTTACTGTTTTTTTTTCTAATATCACAATTCAAGACTCCCTAATAATGATATTATAATTATAAGCATCAATAAAAGAAAGACATTTTTCGGAGTAGTCGAGTAAAATATTATCACTACCTGGTGGTCTATACCAAGAAACAAAAATAAACAGTTTCATATCCTTATTTCTTACCAGAATACAAACAATTTCTAAAAAAGTGTGAAAAGAGGAATGACTCAATACTTCAAAGCTTAATGACTTAGAAGAAACAAACTGCTACTCCGCCACCCTCTTCTTTTTTGTCATTACGAATAATATTAAAACCATCAATATTAATGTCATTATCTGAGACAGAATCTACTTACCAGGTTTCATTTAAGACAATAATGTGAACATCATTTTGATGCATTGGATAACTCATTTCACCAATATTACCAAGTAGTAAGAGAGTGCATCCTGTATGAGACGTACTTGACTATGATGGGGCGGGGTTTCAATATTTTCTCAAGGGGGGGGGGGGTGTTGTTTTGGGTCATTCGACCATGTCGCCGGTTGCGGGAGGGGGCTGCTGTATTTGGCTCTTAAAATCACGACTGTAACATGAGTGCGAGAACCGTGGCAGTACTGTTGGTTAAACACTCCGTCCTCTTTGCTTACACGGTGTTAGCTTGTCGATGAGATCTCTTTATGTCACGTTTGGTGATTAAGAAATAAGCTTTTTGTTAATAATGTCTAGCTGTGTCTTCCTTAGAATCGGTTGACTCATGGATTCCACAGAAGCGTAGACGGTTACATCAAGAGTGATGGTCCTGGCTGTTGGCGTGTATCTGCAGCACATTCAAGGCTTCTAATTGTCTTTGAAGTTTCTTTTTGAGTCCAGCGTTTTCATGGACCTGGGACTGAGATTTGGCTTCTAGGTCCATTATAATGATTTTTATTTCATACTTTACTGCATCACGACTGACAGCTTAGCGTACAGTATGCAAGAACTCTTGTCCTTTGAAGAAGTTTTTGATTGCCTCATTGGTCACGGAGGTGATAGCGGGAGTTGGGTCACGTGATCCAAATGGCTCACGCTAGTGGGAATGGTGGCACAATGAATAAAATGAGTAGTTAACGTTCATGAAAGCCAAGGATTTTAATATATATAAATATATATATGTATGTTTCCGGTATCACACAAAAAGCAAATACAGAATGTGCTGACGAAACATTTCAGTAGTGTTTTTGTAAGCGGTGGGAAGCTTTTCAGGCATGTATGCTCGAAAGTATCATTAACACAGTACTCAGTCATAATACTCATGGAAGATTGTGCAGAGCGATATGGTCGCGTATCTTTCGAAGCATTCCAAATTAGTCGGAATCAAGCTTATAATACATTATTTTTACCTTTTTAAGAGCTAATTGTTGACAGAATCCTGTTTGTATATTGTCCAGAAGCGAATTCAGGCAAAATAAAGGCAAACTAAAACCTTTTTTTTAATTAACAAAGAAAACCAGGAGCTCGATGAAAACACGTCTTGATGTCATTATTACGTCCGTCATGTCAGTTATGGAAACACAATTTAAAGTAATACAAGAACTTCATGTACTGTATGTAAATGATCTTTTCAAGGCGCCTTTTTAATGCTTACTGCTTTTGCTTCCGACAGACGATGCCTTTATGAATTTTTTAGAGAATATGGAGGACAAAGTGTCAAACATTATTCCTTGTAAATACACGAAAATGCCCCGTGAGCATTTAATTAAAATGGATAATGGTGCTATATAAATCTCATGTATTATTATTATCTTGTACCCTTGTCACTCATCTTATGGAAGACATTAGTTGAGTGTAATACAAGAACTTCATATACTGTATGTAAATGATCTTTTCAAGGCACCTTTTTAATGCGTACTGCTTGTGCTTCCGGCAGACGATGCCCTTCTGAAGTTTGATGTGCCCTATAGCTGTCATAGTTTGACAATTTTGTTGGAGAATTCAACTTGGTAAACGATGAAGGAGTTTTGTATTTCAATGCAACTGCAAACTAAAGAACAGCGCCTTGTATATCCTTTGGATGAGGCGCCATATAAATACAAAGATCACAGCCGTACAGTCACTTCTTCGACGGGGCCTGATGGGGCTGTAGCACCCTCTTAGACACCCTCTGAAAAACAAACATGGCAATAATTTGAAAAGCAAATTAAATGTACATAATATCAAAACTTTGATGTTTAAAGTGTTTCACACAAAAATAGTTTGCTCTGTATATTAAGGCTTCACGGTACTAGTATAACGTCTAGATATGAGCTCAAAATACTAGTGTAATGATTGTGTAGGTTTAAATGCACTCTCAATCAACATGAAAGTGACTCGTGAGTAGACTATAGTAGACGCACCCGAACAGCGAGCACGCATTATATAATCAGGCCCTCCCATTTTTCCGGTAACCCAGCGTTTTTCAACCTTTTTATAGTCGCGGCACCCTTTTGAGTCGCCCTTTCAAATTCACAAAAGATTCATTTTCCATCTTTCTGTTCCACGACAAAAAAAATTATTTGCGGGGGAGCGAAGCGAGCGAGCAAAAAAAAAACACCTTGAACATTTTTAGTTTGGTAAACATGTCATTTTGTGAACGAAACCCACTAGATAAGGTTTGATTATGTGTAGGCACCTTGCTGCCCATTACAGAATACAAAAGTCATATATTCAGTAAATAACCTTGATGCACGAATATAAGGAAGTTCGTGTATCCCGTTGTCCAGAATTACCCTGTTTCTAAATGTTATGAGCGAGTGAAGAGAACGAGCATGGTAAAAATGCTAGGGGCAATTAGTCAGCCTTTCAGATATCGACTCGAGCCATTTAAGCGAAGCTGACTCGGTATGCAAATGATGGGGAGGGGATTAGGGTTAACCCGGTGAGAAGTATCCGTAATGTCCCCCAAGGAGGTATTCTGACTCCTACACATAGTATTATTCGGATATTGGTATTACCATGGAGTTATTACTGGTCACTTATCATTGATTAGTAGGGATAAGATAATTGCCCAGGGGGCTCCTGATCGAATTTTACTCATTTTGCTATTTTTGTTTGTCTGCACTTTTGATTGATAACATTATAAAGGATTATGTATTTTGTTTGGAGACATGATATGACTTTTAGCAACAATTTAATTGTTCTGGTTTTTGACATTGAAAGAGAAAGATATACACGTTTGGATGTCTTAATATTTGTATATACAGTGCGTCCCAGAAAAAACGAAACCGAGAATTATCGATGTTTTATCCTAACTTAATCACAATTATAATTGATACAAATATGACACATATCTGTATATACAGTGCGTCCCAGAAAAAACGAAAGCGAGAATCATAGATGTTTTATCCTAACTTAATCACAATTATAATCAATATAATGAAACATATTTGTAATGCTTAGATCCTCTTCTTTCATTTGATGCAACTCTTATGATGCATATTTCACACATGAGTGATTAAAAACAATTTGAAGAGAGGAAACCAAAAAGTCATTTGGCGGGCGGTATCTGAATTTCAAGGAGAAAATCACATATCTGGAAAGTTCAATTTCTGCCCTTTCATGATGACATCTCAATCAGGAAAAATGACCCTGGAATAACAAACTTCTTTCTGCTTAAAGTAGTGATTGTATTTCCATAATTTGATTAAACGAGTTCGTTTACACTGGCTGCCTGCCGTAGCAACAAACAGAGTTGACAAAAGACTTGACGATCAGCCATGCACAAAGGGGTTAGAAAGATAAAGGGTGTTGAGAAATAGAGCTGATAGTGAGAAAGAGAGAAAAAGAAAGAGAAAAGTAGATGGTGGACTGATATACATGTATTGTATGCAGCATTCACAAAATAAAGTATGATTCCTAAGGGGAGGTCCATTCTCATATCAAGTTGATTTTAATCAAGTAGAACAATAGAGAAACACATCTATTCAGTGAAAGCATAAGAAGAGTTTAAGTATTTCCAGATAATTTCAATTGATTTTTCTTATGAAGTAGAAAGCTTTAGTTACAGTGCAAAAAATGTTTGATTCCTTTAATCATATCTACGTTTATGTCTAGAGCATTTTCTTCAGAAATCAGTACAAAGAAAAATTATGGGGTTTAGTACATGTATGGCGAATGGGGGATTAAGATAAATCGAGTCATTTGGATATTACTCGGATTAATCAAAAATTCAAAATTTCGTAACTTTCGTATATAGGCCTACCCTTTTTTACAGATTTCCATCACACTTTCATTGATACCTTCTTTCATTTTTGTGTACATCAATTATTAAAGGGCAAGTCCACTCCAAAATCAACTTACCCTCAACAGAAGCAGAAAAATCAGACAAACCAATCAAAAAAAGGTTGACCAAAATCGGATAACTAATAAGAAAGTTTTTAATTTTTAAATGACATGTAAAACTTTGAAAATCACAAGACAAGTTGGCAACTCACCCATGAGTCTGTATTGAGTTATATTGAAAGTAATATGTTTTTTGTGTGCAGGCACTAAAATAGGGTATTTTTTCTGGCATGAAAAATGTGAATTTTGATAAACTATTTATATATATAAAAATTAATGATTTTTAATATACAATATTCAGAAAATAGTATCAATTCTTCAAAGTTTATAAAAGATTTTATGAAATGTCTTGCACACAATATGATACAAATCCAGGCTAACCTGGGCAAAGGCATGGGGAAATCAAGTTTTTAGGGATAAATAAAAAGGGAAATTTATGAAATAAAAATATATAAAGCAATTGATAAATAGTGAGGCAATGACGTCACGTGATTTTCTAAGTTTAATAGTTTTTCATACTTTAAACAAAATCGTACCTTATATTTTAATTATCTGATTTTACTTTTTTAGAAATTGCTCCGTTTCTCTTGTTTTTCTGCATCTATTAAAAGCAAATCATTTTTGGAGTGGACTTAGATTTTAAGCCAACCTGAAGGTAGATTTAACTTTCTAATTTATTTGGTACACAAAAATGTGTAACTAAGGTAGCGTTGACGAAGGAACTCGTTTTAAGATGATATTCTTTTTATGTACTGATGTCAAGTACAAATTAAAACGTTTTCTGCTGTTTATATGTGTGTAGTAGAATAAACGCATTTTAAAGGATTTGTTATGCATGAGTTTGAATTTATGTTTATTATTATTAATAAAGTTATAAGTCATGAATAAATGTAGATTTAATGTTCGATTGCTTATTTCTCCGTATTTTATCTTCTGAATCACTAACATAAAAAAAAAATCACAAATATCAATAAACAAGGTACATTGTTATTATCATTGAACTTTAATAACAATAATACAAAAATCACAATTGATTCATAAAATGGCATCTGCTGTCTCTCGAACCCTACGATAACTTTTAAAAAGTTCCACGAGATTGACTTTATCTGTGTTGAAGGCTATTGGTCTCGTGGGTTATCGGTCTAATGGGATACCGTGACCTTGGGCAATTCTTATCAGTTAGAAAACGAAAAATTCTTTGCCAACTTAGTAGTCCCGCCGAGTTTATTTTTTTTCTGAAATGGATCACTAGAAATTCTGAGGTATTGCCCTAACGAAGGTCTGGATACGATATGTGGGTTGTGTGCGTGTGTGTATGTGTGATTCGCTTTCAATAACCCTGTATGGAAATCCAACCCAAATAGATAACATACCCTAAAAAAAAGCAGAAAAATCAGAGAGGCAAATTGATGACAGTTTCAATTAAATCTGACTCAATAATGTATAAGAAATTATGATTATTTTTTGTTAAAGCTGTAATCACTATACGTATGGGCTGAAGCGGTAATGTCAATGTAATTAATGTAGTGCCGGACTACTGTCCCATAGCTGTTCCAACATATAACATGAATACAATTTTAATTTTTCAAAAATTTATTGCTCAGGAGGGTCTATTCTTGTTAGAGGATCTATAATGATATGCTAACTATGATATATTTTGAGTAGTACCCCAAGGGAGAAGGAACTCGAGAGAAAAAACAGAAATCAATAATATATTTTGTGTACATCAGAGCAAATGGGAGAAATGAGTTATACACGTCCTAGTACGTCACCACCCACTGACCGAACTACCAATTTGAGATATGTATAGACTTAGTGATCTCATATTTCAAACATTCATAACTTCCCTACTATTGATCCGATTCATTTCAAACTTTTGCCATTCTTTTTCTCTTAATTTTGTTGCTTTCATACAAATCAACTTATAAGGGTGATTGCCCTTTAGCAATAAGAGAGAGAGAGAGAGAGAAAGACAAAGAGAAGAAAAAAAGGAACGTGTGTATATGCAAAGCCGCTTACCCAAAACATGTGAAAAACAATTCTCTAACTCGCATTATTTACCAAATTTAGCAAGAGTGAGTGTCAAATCAAATAAAATAACCCTTCATTATGTGTCCAATTTCATCATCTATATTTGTTTTCACTCTTGTTAAGAATTTGATGACGACTCTGTTTGAACTTAATGATAATAATAATTATTGAGGAGGATGATACTAATAACAACAAAACGACAACAGTATAGGCCTACTGGAGTAGTAGTAGGCCTAGTTGTAGTAACGACAACAATAATGATAATAATTGGCCTACTGATAAAATAATAGGCCTAATGTGATGATGATGATAAAGAGATGCTTTTGAACGAAAGTTTTGATGTTAAAAATGTAAATATATAAATAACAGTTTTCTTTCCACTTCGGCCGGTCAAAAAGTGGTTTGCGTGATCTCTACGAAAAATTGAACATGTGATGTAAAATCAACACCCGGGACCCGTTTCACAAAGCCTTTTTCCAATGAAAAATTACAAAAATCAAGATAACTAACAGGGGCGGATCTAGCTTTTTGCCAAAAAGGGGTGGGGGGAGGGTTAGACCACAAAAACAAAAACAAAAAATCAAAATCTGTAATTTGTCACCGATGACACAAGTTTTGTGAAATGGGGCCCAGATCTCCTTACGTCTTTCAGTATTCTCTCTCTCTCTCTCTCTCTCTCCCTCAGGGGCGGCCGAGCGACTTCCAAAGTGGGGGGGGGGGGGGGCACCAAGAAAAAAGGGCACCTACAAAGGGAAATCTCACAGCGAAAATATACAATTTTTTAGACATTGGTATATACCCCTACATTGTGATTTCACTGTTTTCACGAAGTGACGGTAGTGAAAAAAAATTGCATTCACTTTGCGTTACGATTTTCCTCACTACCGTCACTTCGTGAAAACAAGGACGAATTATCAGGGACGATTCATTTTGTTTCACTTTATACACCATACAAGATATTGCTTAAGCATCATGATTTGCTGTTGGGTTTGATTGTCTAACAACTTGTTTGCGAGCGAGCGAGGGAAAATATTAAGATGTGTGAGGTCACAGTGCAATGGGGTTATAAGCACATTCTCATGACGGAAGACTGAAAAGACCTTTGATATGTAACATAAGTACATCATCTATAGGTGCGTGCGAGCGTAGCGAGCGATCTTTGGGGGAAATTGCTCTTAGTCGCTTGAAATTAGCTATAGCGCGTTTAATGATGAGAGGAAAGAGGGACACTTATCAGGAAAGAAAAGTAGCATGTGCCAAATTACAAAGAGTAATTAGTGAAAAGGGGGAATTTCTTACACCCTCAAAAAGAGGCACTCACCAGGGATGAAAAAAGTCAGTAAAGAGAATAGGAAATGGGCACTTGTCGAAAGAAAAGGGGCCTCCATCAGATTTTGATAGAGGCAATTATAAGGGGGTGAAAAGGGGCATTTATGAAAAGGGAATATAGGTCCCTTATTAGAAAGGAAAAGGGCACGTATCATTGTTAAAAGGGAAATTATCAGAGGTGAGAAGAGGCACTTATCACACTTGAAAAGGGGCAATGACCAGATATGAAAAGGGGCACTTATGTGAATGAAAAGGGGCACTTATGTGAATGAAAAGGGGGCTCCTGTAATGAAGGAAAATGTGCATTAGTTGAAAGAAATTGGGCACCGATCAGATTTTAAAAGGGCATTTATCGGAGGTGAACGGAGCACTTAATCTGAAGTGAAAAGGAGTAATTTCTCGTACCTGAAAAGGGCCATTTACCAGAGAAGGGGCACTTATGAGAAGGGGAAGGGGCTCTTTTGTAATGGGTCACTTATCATTAGGAAAAGGGGTACTTATTAGAAAGGAAAAAGGGCACATGTGGAAATATAAGGTGCGCTTATCCGAGTTAAAATGGGGTTCGTTATTAAAAGGGGAAGGGGCACTTGTCAAAGTAAAAGAGGCACCTCTCAGAATTAAATAGGACAATTATCAGAGGTGAAGGTGGCACTTATCAAAAGTGAAAAGAGGCACTTCTCGTACCTAACGAGGGGCACTTACTAGAGATTAAAACGGGAAATGAGAACTTCTCGAAGGAAAAGAGGCACGTGTCCAAGTAAAAGGGGCACTTGTCAAAGTAAAAGGGGCCCTATTTCTATGTAAAAAGGGGCACTTTTCGGGTGCTTGAAAAAGTGGGGGGCACTGTGCCCCCCCTGCCCCCCCCCCCCCCCCCCCCGGGAGAACCGCCTCTGCTCTCCCTCCATCACTCTCTTTAAGGGGCTTCCTTTTCTATAGCAGTGTTGGCAGTGGCGGATCCCCCCCTCCTCCTGGGAAAAAAAATGTGTATTTTTACATTTTTTAACGTTAATTTTACCTTTTTCTGGAGATGCCCCCCCCCCCCCTTGGCGCTCAAGGGGGGGGGGGGGGGGGTGCAAAATTTTAAATTTTCGAGGGCTAAAAAAAAAAAAAATGCTCTCACTACGTACTGGCAAATAGGGTAGGCCTACTTAGAGCACCGATTTTCAAAAATCAGTCGGTGGCATCATTTTGGGGCATTACATCTTCCTTTTAATTCAGCAATAAAATCGAGGTGAATTACCGACACCATTCCCTGTTGGAGCTATGAACCTAACTATAATTTCCTTTGGCAAAACGCTAATTTGCATTTGCCACACTCTACTCATGTGTAAATGGTTACCTGATATATCGGATAGATGCTTGGACGCTAGTTACTGTGGCGGCTTGGCTATTAATCAGGATACTGTCTACTCGACACGAGCGGCACCACATAACGGATAGGAGCGCTAAATATGAGGCCGTTATTATTGTTATTGCTAATTAAACTAAAACGATTCAGTTTTGTAGAAACATTTTAGCGGCGACTAATCAAGTGTGAGTCCCACCAAAAGAGTCCCGGGCTCAACCATAAATTTTGGTGCAATCAGTACATACAGAATATTAAAAAAATGCTCATAATGTATCCATAGTGATTTCTCTAATTTGACACCTTGAAATATTAATGAAATCTAGCAGCGACAAGTTAAACAGTAGGCCTAGAATTTTCGTTATTTATTCATGCACCTGTAATGGACACGTCTTTGTGGAATATTTATTCAGCTGTTTCCGAATAATAGTATTTCAATAGTCTAAAGTGCAATTTGCATAAACACTACCTATAAAGTTGGAATGATTTTGTCTTTTAATACCAAAATCGCTCTTGATTGAAGATTTCATCAGTGTCGAATGTCGGAATTATCAGACTTGATTACCGAAACGATCAGTCTTTAAAAGTCTAAATTATCAGTCTGAAAGAGCCAGAAATATTTGTCCAGAAGAGCAACATAATTATCAGTCTTGAAACCGATCACGAGATAATTAGTCTTGGGGACCCAAAAATATCAGTTTTGAAAAGCGAAATTATCATTCTAGGTCACAGAAATTACCAATCTTAAAATACCAACATGATCATTCTTGAAGAAAGAAAATAATCATCATCCTTGGAAGGCAAACTTATCAATCTTGAGCACCGTAATTATCAGTCGTGAAAGACGATCGCAAGATGTTATCAGTGTTGAACGCCGAAGTGATTATTATTATTATTATTTAATCGGCAAAACAAATTGTATACAAAAGAATTACATATATAAGAACAATCATACAAAACAAAGGATGAACATCATTAACACAAACATTTTGTGATTCCCATGAGCATTTACAAGTTGCCAGGAATGGGGCAGGCAAACTAAATCACCGAAACCGTGAAGGTCCCCCATTCCGACTTGCAGTACTCATGGGAGATCACTACATAAATAAGAATTAAGAACTAACAAGAGTATAGCAACACTCAATATGGCAATGATAACAGAACAAACTCAATTATCTAATTAATCAATAAAGTACAAATTATTTCCTATGTTTTTTTTAAAGAAAATTATAAAGAGCCAAGTTATCATATTGGACAATTATAAAGTGGAACAAAAATAAAAATGATGGACTCGATCTTGTACAGTTATTTGACAAAGATATTTACTGTTGAATTATACAAAATTAAAATATACAAATGTGCTTTGTGTTATATATATTATATAATTATTAAGGGGCAGAAATGCAGATGTTTGGCAAGAGTGGTAAAGTACAAACTATTCCTTTAGCATGTTAATTTTTAAACCAAGAATCATACAAAATCGAACAAATTATAGAAAAACGGGTTGTAATGTACTTACAAGGCAAAGAGATTACAGAAGCTGTTCAATTGATGATAGTAACATTAGTGATATTCATGCTTGTTACTTAAATGAAAAAATACAGTCATCACTTTGTCTTGTACAACCAATTCATGTACCTGTTTGGGGGGGGCTGATAGCAGGTCATACATAATGGTTATCTGACTCTGTATTACTCTGCCTGATTTTCATTAACTTGGTGGCAAAAGAGATGTATTACTTGAAAGATCTAAGTTGTTTAAATTTGTAAAGTGATCTTGTTTTCATTTGAAACTTTTGATGAATGTGGTACTATACAGCTCTTCTTTTATCCAATGTTGTTGTAATGTTAGACCATCACTTAGTTTGCTTGCCATTGGAGTTCCAAACGTGGTGGCTACCAATGCTTTGAGACTGAGTGTTGGACGTCACACCACTCTTGAAGATATTGATACAGTTGTCAAGGACATCCAAGACTCTCTGGAAACATTGAAGTCAAAGGTTGACTGTTATAAAACATGTAGTAAAATATTCCACCTGCCTTTCAAGTTTAAACAATAACAAAAGCTGCCACCATGCCATCTTCAAAAACATTATTGATCATATTTTGTAAATTTTATACAATTTGTCTTAACATGTTAATTTTCAGAAATTAAAATTCATTAGAATAGTTAAACAGTTAGCCGGGTTTGTGTCCACCGCATGAAAAGAGTTGCCTCTTCAATATTCATTGTTGTCGTTTTACTCATATATTTTCTCAATGAATACAATTATGTGCCCCTCTGAAGTCGATGAAGTCGCTGTATTATCTGTCGATTTAATGATTTCAATAGCACTTATTTCAATAGGTTGAAGAAATCTATTATGATCAAAGTATTTGCCATTGTTTTCCTTTCTAATGGCAATAATGTCATTAATCTGCTAATATCATTCGTTCAATATTCCCACCCCTTTCTTTCATTGGTTCCCTCTCTCTCTTGAATTGTATTATGGTTATGTTTTACATAAACCCTCTGTTTCGTAAGGTCGGCATGCTGTCTCTATAACAATAGCATTTATTGTTCATTTAAAACAAAAATAATAATAAATAACCTTCGCGTCACCCACGATTGCAAATTTGATTATAAGGGGATGAATGGAAATTATTCCCGGTATATAGGCCTAGTATTCAGATCTAGATTTTAGGGACAGGCTCGGGGAACTGTTAAAAAATATAAGAAGCCATTTGGCGTACCAAACCGAACATAATTAGCCTTTGCACTTTAAAAAAAAGCGCCATAATTGACATTCATTGCCTTTCCACGTAACCTTAGACCGACGTCAAGAAAAGTAAAAAGTGCTGACATTTTCATAATGTTTATCAATTCAAGTGATCTCACTTTGTCGAGGTTGTTTTCGCAATAAATGGTGTTGTTTCTTTCGCCTTTTAAGTTCCTGTCGATACGAATTACATCTCTGAATAATTATCAAACCTTTTAATCATATCCTTCTTATCACTGCGTTGGGTTTTACCCAGCAAAAGTGTGCCTTGTGACGCATTATTAATAGCTGGGAGGACATTACTGTCTTGCTTCCACCAAAATGAGAATTGTAGATCATTGAGATATTTCTTCTCTTTTTTGGGGTGTTATTCGATTTTCTTTCTTGTCAACCTTTCTTTTTGTGAGATTTTGGTTTATCTAACAACATATCGAGTGAGAAAAAAAAAATCACTTTGGAAATTATTTCCATTAATTTGACATATTTCGGATTTTTTTTCTTTTCTTGTGCATTTGTATGATATCTGTGTTTAAGTTCTCTTCATTCTGGATTACCTACAGTGTTATGTTAGAATTTTACACTTGGGTGAGCAACGAAAATTCATAAACAAACCTCGGTGGACAAAATGCGAGGGAACAATTAAGACGTTCGAATCCCGAGGCCGAGGGAGGGGCTCGTATATGCGCGGGCATAGAGCTCCAACGACTTTAAACAAATGAAAATATGCGGGCAGTCGTCCTCCTCATATTCGGCAGCAAGTGGCCTCTATGTGACTTCTGTGTCTTATCTCCACTTTCGCCTAATTATACCAGAGGCGGATCCAGGGGGGCCCGGGCCCCTCCCCCTGGAAAAGAACGTGTACAAACACGTTAATTTTCCCCCTTTTTTTAGATGCCCCCCCCCCCCTGGTGCTCAAGGGGGGAGGGTGCGATTTTTCAAATTTTCGAAGGCTAAAAAAACCCAAATAGTGCTCACTACCCCCCCCCCCCCTAAGAAATCCTGGATCCGCGCCTGAGTTTTGGGAATAGGGGTAAAGCAAGGACCTATCACATCCCCTCTTCGTCAGTTACCCTCCCCATCTCATACGGGGTGCTCACACGGCCTCCTTTTATAATGGCACCTTTCTGGGAGCGAACTACCTTATATTTCGAAAAGACAATAAAATAAAATAACATGGGCCCAATGAGAAATGAGTAGGGATAAATGGAATCGTATATTTAATTAAATTTTGGTTTACTGCAATATATAGGCTTAAGGGTCGTATACATTATTCATGAAAACAAGGGGAAATAAAAGGAATTTTGGTTCAACAATACTTTCTTCAAGTTTTTTTTTTGTGTGCATTCGCTGAAGAAATATCATGGTTGATGATCGTAAAGGCCCAGCTGAGCCAACTCATAACTCAACAAGTTGTGGGATGTAGCCAGGCTATACTCACCCCACCTCCTTTTTCGCTAACGTCATCCTTCCAATCTCGAGACAGTCATTTTGTACGTGTGCTTTCTTTCTCTTCTGCTCCTTCTTTTCTCGATGCGCACCTTCCCGTCCTCCTCCCCCTCATTTTTATTCTTATTCTTATTTTGCTTGTTCTTGTTCTTGTTCTCGACCTTCTCCTTTTTTCTATTTGTTTTTCTTCTTCCTTTTCTTCTTTTTATAGTTCTTCTTCTTAATTATTCTTCCTCTTCTTCTCTTTTTCAAATTTGTGTTTAGAAACTAGACTAGCACAATCGTAAATCGAAAATTAAATGCCGCCCTCAGCGATCGACAACAAATCGGTCTTTTACGTGCATAAACCTCATTCAACATGGGTTAGTAATCCCACGTGCCCTTAAATTACAAAATTTTACACTTTACATCAATAGTATTATCATTTAATTAGATTTATATAGCACTTTAATATATCTGTGTATTGAATATTATGAGAATATATCCATATGTAATTAAATGAAGTGAATACTGACGCGTGAATATGCCCGGACATGTGTGTGTGTTGCATTCGCTTTACTAAACTTTCATTGCAGTAAACGCATAGCGCCTGCAGAATGCGCGGTATACATACCGTACGGTAAATATATGGACGTGTGATGAATGTGCAACCCTAAACACCAGTCTACAAGCATGATTGTTACCCCATAAGATAAAGGATTTAAATCGAACTTTGGGTCTACTCTTATAACAATTACTCTTTTGATATTCATGGTAATCTTTCTATAAACGGTAGGCCTGGCCCTAGGAGTAGGGAGAATGAGGATCGTCCGCATAAACGAGAATATCCTCTAAACGCAGACAAATGGCGTCCTAAAAAATAAGGATCGTCCACATTTTTGCTGACATTTGTTTTCTACAGCACTCTGCGGGTGTAGGGTTTCCCGATCCGAGCACTGGCAATGCGAAAAATGGATTCCGCTTAATATACCCAGTTCACCGTCTATGGTTTGTCCGTCTTCCCAGGGATTTAAATAATACTGTTCATAGATTCTAACTAAGGTGAAATTCTCTTTGCAAAAGTTAGTGGGAAATGCATCAAGGAGTATCATCCCGGAATCTGTTTTTTGTGTCATCCCGCGGATTGCGAATAAGAATCGTCTGCAAAAATGCGGACGATAAATCCTATTTTTAGGACGAGTCTGTTCACGTTTACGAAGACGATCCTCGTTTATGCGGATGGCCCTTATTCTCGGACCAGCGATAATTATGTCATCAATTTTTATGATTTGCCAGTGAATCTCTTTTACGATAATGGATAACCCGAGTCCTGACAAGAAAATTTTGAGTAGGCCTAGGCCTATACAGAGCTACCAAGTGTCACGCATTAGGCGTGACATCACACATTTGGAGGGTCTGGAAATGATCTCAAGCACGGCGCGCGCGCTAGATTTATAAAAAAGGCTATACCTTATACGTGTGTTATACCCTCGCACGCGCGCTCGTGGCTGAAAAATTAAAATGTCACGCATTGCCGATCTTTGAACTTGGCGTCTCTGCCGATAGATATCAGTGTCACATCCCACATGCCATTTTAAAGGCACACTGTCCTACTTGTAGCTACTTGCTCCCTCTATATAGAAAACTTCCCAAATCGGTGCCTGTTGGTCCCCCGTGATCCTCTTTTTCTTATGTTAAATGAGAGCTGAGTTAATGAGATAGCCACCTGTCACAGTGACCTCGATGGCTCACTGGGTGGTCTAATCCCGTCTTGCTGAAGTAGTAAAGCCTCCCTTTAAAATGGCATTGGATTGGAGAGGACTTTGGAGTTTGGACCATAATTCCTGACCAGTTAGTGGAGAAATTGCCAAAAAGATAGATGAAATGAGTCCTCAGAATTACCAGTTTGTTGATGAGTGAGAGAAAAAATGGTCATTAGGTTTTTGATTTGCCAACAGAATTCCTCTTGTGTTTTTAAAACCACCATCTGGAAAATCAACAGATTTAAAAAGAAAAAAATATTTGAAGGCACATGCAGCTCTAAACAAAACAGATTATTAACAATGCTCAGGGCATTTATAGGCTTGTTACACCACACAATTTTTAATACCAAGGCCCAAAGAGTAATACATGTACATGTATTCACAAATGTTAATAGGATATTACTACTGTATCCAAAAGACCCAAACTGACCAATGTTACCAATAAAACTGTCCCAAGTAATTGTCACTGTCGGCCAGGGGTTAATGTAATCTTTTTCTGTTAAGAATGTTACTTTGACTTGTTCAGGTAATGGAGGAATTGTTTTCAGTTTTATTAATGTTAAAACATTGTTTTTGTACTTATTTTGTCATCAGGAAGTGGAAAGCCAAGAGGTCTTAGGACAGCTCGCAAGCTGCGCACCCATCGCCGAGATCAGCGATGGCATGACAAAGATTACAAGAAGGCTCACTCAAGTACTGCTCTGAAGGCCAACCCGTTCGGAGGTGCCTCTCACGCCAAGGGCATTGTTCTGGAGAAGGTTGGAGTGGAGGCTAAGCAGCCCAACTCCGCTATCCGCAAGTGTGTCAGGGTGCAGCTCATCAAGAACGGCAAGAAGATCACAGCTTTCGTTCCCAATGACGGTTGCCTCAACTTCATTGAGGCAAGTGCAGAGATGTTTTATAATCTCAACACAAATCCATTTTTTATGAAATGATAAGTTCAAATAATTAGCAAAATAATAACTTGCCTTAGATGGGTGATGTCATATTGTCATTTGCATGTGATTGATCTGGACATATACTTATTGGAAATAATGTGATCTTGATGAAATTAAGGTCTGCATGTGCGTTAACTCTGTCTTTTCTGAATGACTTGTAGGCTTTGATTAATGTTCCATTATCTGATTATAAACCTCCAGTTTTAAGAATATACAATCAGTTATTACCCTGTCATAAATATTTAAAATTTTTGGAAACAAAGTAAATTTTCTTCAGAATACACTTCAAAATATTGTATCAAGACAGTTACATCATATATAAAAAAATGTCTGCTGTTAAGTATTATTTTGCTATACCTTTGTGTAATGAAAAGCTTGTGCTTTCTTTTGTACAGGAGAATGACGAGGTGTTGGTTGCTGGATTCGGTCGTAAGGGACACGCCGTCGGTGATATCCCCGGAGTTCGATTCAAGGTTGTGAAGGTGGCCAATGTCTCGCTCTGGGCTCTCTTCAAGGGAAAGAAGGAACGTCCCAGGTCATAGATGGTTTGACAAGGATTACTGTCAATAAAATAATCATCATGTACATGTAGGCAATATTGGTCTCGTATGTGTGCATTTGTTTTGTCTCGCTGTGGTTTGCAAGTGCAAACAATTGATGTGATTGGTAGTATATCATGTTGATGGCACATTTCAAAGCCCTTTTCGTTGAATTTTTAAAATGTAATTTCCCCTATATAATAGCCTTCTGCCTAAGTTGGATATATGAGATAATGAGACTCTTCTTGTGAATTTGAAAAATCCTTCCACAAGTGATATGAAGAGAAAAAAATGAATTGCAGGAATACGTAGGCTGAAGTTGATTGTTGATGTGGAGCTTGAGAGAGTTGGCAAGATTTGAAAAAAATATATTTACAGAAATTGTTTATAGATACAGGATACAGAGGTAGCTAGATAGAAAGCCAGATTTATAGGAATGTTGAGGTAAAAGTTGATACATAAGATAGAGAGAATAAATATCTAGAAACAAAAAGAAAATGTATGATTGTAGACATGAAGGTAGCAGTATCTACAGATGATTAACGCTAATATAGACTTGGAGGTTGATACACAGTTGGAAAAGAAAAGTTGCAATTTTTCACAGCAAGTAAGAGGTGAACCAAGAGAGATAGCGAAGTCAAAAGAGGAAATGAACACGAATGTGGAGGTTGATGATACAGAGATGGAAATAAAGAATATCTAGTGAAAGAAAGAGAGATGACAGTAGAACCTTTCTATAACAAACTTCTTTAACTCGAGGAAATTATCTTGCTTCAGTCGAACCTGCTTTAGCGATCACCTGTCTACAAAGACCACATTTTTTGTTTCCCTTGAAAATGGTTTCTCGTTGAAACGTGTACTATAAGCACCTGTACATAAATAAAGGCCACTTTTCTTGTCTCCCTTATGTGGTCTTTATAGACGGGTTTCACCGTTTATCAAAATATAGCAGGAATACGTAGGCTGAAGAAATAAAAAAAGAAATACAAAAATTGGGACAGGCAAAATATGGGACTGTTCCCTTCACAAAGGTTTCACTGTACATCTACATGAAAATAGATATAAGAGGCTGGGACAGAGATGCAAGAGAGAGGTAGCAATGTCTCTGGGGAAGAAAGCAAGAGGTAATGGGAAATTCTGGGGTTGGAGGTTGATGATGAGATGGGAGCTGAGCGGTTAGTGAACGAGAGCTGTATATATGGAGAATGGTAGATTAGAGTGGTGAGAGTACCTGTACCAGGCTGATAATGCAAGAAGAGGTTGCAAGAGGAAATAAACTGGTGCAAGAAGCTGTATTGAGAAGCAGAAAATGAGTTTGGACATATTGCAAATTCACACAAATATCTTTTATGGTCAAAACAATTGCACTTGCTAACAGTTTTTTAATGGAATCTTCAATTAAGAATTTTACAATTGATTTCAATAAAAGAACAGCTGAACAAAGTAAAATATGGTAAATGCAAGGGCAATCGTTGTCACGTACATACAATGTATCATTACAAGTACAGAGAAATGATAAAAGGAATGGCTATTTCACATGAACGTGGTACTCTTTATTGTAATACAGACTAAGCCAGTAATAAATAACCTCCGTCCTTGGTTAAAAGGGAATATTTTACTGTTATAGCAAATTGCATGCTATGAAAGGCAAATAAAAGTAAAGTAAAGTTTTTCATCAGGATGACTATCATTTCAGGCCTCCACAGCTACCCACAATTGCCATTTTAGGAGAAACATAATTAGAGTAGACTGCCCATACTTATAGCATGCAGTAGGCGCAGGACTTGTAAATCTTTACAAGATGCATCCTATCTCATTATTTATTACAGGTACCTTATTTTGTGCCACGACATCGCCTTTTATATTTGAAATCCCTCTTCGTATTCTAGTTACTGTATCTTCTAATCAAATATTTAACATTTAAAAATGATATGAAGCAAAATTAAACCAAGTGTACACCAAGATGCTGTACGAGAACCTAAAAGGTTTCACATTGATTTTGCATTACTCGTGTGAAGCAGCCATAACAACATTTACCCTGAAACTGAAACAATGACAAACTTAAACTCTTGAAATCTCTGGAGAAAAAAATGAAATATGAATTATCATCAAGTTTGACTGAATCCTGACTTATGTGAAATGGGATAACTTCCAATGTATATTTTTTTAAAAGTTTTTTAAAAATACTGGGAGGGGGGTAGTAACTTGTTTTTGACAGAGGGGAGTTTAAGGGTAAATAACTGCTCAAAGAATAATGGCCTTGATGTAAAGTGCAAGCAGAACACCTAAAAAACATTGTTAAAAAGATTAATAAAATATAAATGAAGAATAAGAAACTTAGATTTTATTCAAAGGTAAAAAAACACACTTAAGATCTCTCATTGGCACTCAAGCAATTATATTTGATGTCACAAAATGAAATGCCCATATTTCTAAAATTCCCCCTAATACCAGGTAGCAATCGTTGTCTGATTTTCATGATATATATGACATATTATAGGTAAACTATTTCATTACATTTAATGAAAATATGCATCATTCTAGAAATGAGAATGCCAGAATGGTGACATCTTTAGTTATTTTGGCAAACACACAGATTTCTCTTGACATGACACATACATGACTGCTTTGCCAATCACAGATTGCAGATTACAACCTTGACATTAAAACTAAATACTTTGTAGTCCGTTGCCTAATTATTCTTCAACTTTCACGAGTCTCTTTCAAATAATTTGTATGCTCTCATTCAGGCCATAAAAATATGAATTCTCTTGAAGAAAAGTTGCACAGCTCACAAATACATGCAATAAAAGATAATATATAAATCATAATTTCTTGAAAATTGTATCTTGAAACATATTTCATCAATGTCATACTGTCTTGTGACCTCCAAGATAATTTGAAATGTGTAAACTACAAAAAAAGGAAACTATTTATTAATAATCAAATCTATATTTCAGTGAATTCAAATAAAAAAAATATTGTAGCTGTCATGAAACCACTCGTATTTCACTGAATACACCAATTACCCATTTTCACGTACTAGTAGCTGCACCAATGAAACATAAGGACCATTTTCAAGCAGGTTGAGCTTGACTTCATTATTTCATTATGTAAAAAATGTCATGTATTCAATAAGTCCACATAGTCAGACCAATGTGTCCATTTGACCATTACAAGGATTGGGTAACTTTGTCTCAGATTCTGAAACAAAATCCTGGATTTAGCTCATGCTGCAATGATGATTATAAAACTTTAAGTCAGTCAGGAACCTCATGACTTTTACAAGCCGATTGCCTGTCTGATTATCAAGGTATCTATGATTGGAAATTGAAATCAAATTTTGCGTTTTTCTAACGGTTTTCATAACAGTCTATTGGGGAAAACGAGTTTGGTAAAACCGGTCACTCAAAGATTTTTACTTTTTTTGAGGCACTTCTTGATCATTTTGAAGCGCAATTTTTTTAGGGCTTCAATATTACACCATATCACAGACACTGATAACATGTAGGGCCATGCATTTCAGATTTAACATTGTTAAACGATGCCTTATAGCATGAGACTACTACTAACTAGGGAATTAATCCCATTAGAAATGTACATGTTAAAGAAAACGCCACTTCCTCTCAATCGGTTGTACATATAGTAGGGCCTTTTATTGTAACAGGAAATACCCATACAGAAGTGGGATGGGTAAAAGACTTTTCAGTTCTTTTGTAATCTATTATGTAGTGTCATTGGTCTAGCCATCACAAACTTACTGATTAAGGTCATTAATCTATAGAGTAATTTGTAAAACTTTATTTTCCAGGTTACATCCTATGGTTTCTTGCAAACTTAAATATCAATCAAACCAGGTTTTAAACCATGTCAAAGGCTATACAGTTCAGGATGCTGGGTCTACATTAAATCCATTGTTCCAAACAGCAAATTCGACCAATGAATTGAACATAAAAGTACTAAAAGTTTATGGGCCTCTGATTTTGATAATCTGTCACAAAAAGCACAGATTTGCACAATGGGTTTAAGAATGAAAACAAGAAATACATGTATGGATGTTCTGTTCTCGTTAGCACAAACATTTTTGAGAATGAATACTTGGCCCTGTCTCATAAAAAGATTTGCAATTAATTGCAACTCTGTACTGAAGAGATATGAGATGTGATCGATATCAATTGCAAATTATTTTTTAATCAATCGCCCCTGTTTTTATATAAGACAGGGCCTTGACTGTCAGTTCCTCTTTCATAGTTGAACATTTTCTATCTTGAAATCACAATATTGAATAAATCCATTCTTTTGATTTCATAACTGTCACCAGCTACGGCTCTCAGCATTGTTCTCAAGTCTTTGACAGAGTGCACATGAATTCCTACAATGCAGCTGACTGATATGGATAGTTTTCACTTTTCACTGAAAAATCCTTAACAAACATCACTATGCATGGGAAAAAAGAAACCTTTTTCCCAACAACTTGCCAAAGTATAACTCTTATTCTTAGAACAAGTTAACGATGACTAGGGTCTTGTGCGGAAAAACCCCAATACATGGCCCAACTACTGGACAGTGAGCTATGAGATTTCATTGTTAGCTCTACTGTGTGATGGACTGATGCAGAAGGAGATTGCGATACCCTAGGAAGGACTGTCGTCTTCAACCCCTTCTCTTCATCTGATGTATCCATGGCGATGCGGCTCCATCGCTCATCCAGGATCTTCATCTTGTCTTCTCCGGGTTCCACTGCTTTTCACGAATTTTCCTCTACCACTTTCTGGAAACAAAAAGAGATGAATGTTTGCATTTTGTGTGTGTCACAAAAGTGATTGATTAGACCGAGTATCACCCCCCAAAAATAACAGATGTGGACTCTTGTGATATTAATAATGTCTTGAGACCCAACAATTTTTTCTTTTACGGTATATGTGTGGCATATTTTTCACAAAATAATTGGATTACTGCAATAGTTGTAAAGCAACAAGAGATTTCTTATTGTTAATATTTTTAAACATATTTGCTTCCTATTGAAATAAAATGACAGAAATATAACTGCCACTATCAAACCATTCTTCTTCATGTCAGCTAAGACAGAGTAATTTAATAATAATAATAATAATATACTTTACTTATATAGCGTATATCACAATATTACAATAGGTCTCTATGTGCTGTAAGAAAGAGTAAGAAGGAAAGGTGGATAGAGTAACATATTAGAGTGAGATATGCTCAACATACTTCCTCTCGTTAACATCGGAAAGTATTTTTGAAAAGAAATTCTACATTCTGAAGGTATACATTACCTATTTCCCTTCGCATTGAATATTTGCTCGGTGTTTGGCGCCCCCTTGGGGTGATGGAAACGATTCTTGCTATTTGGAGGCACACTGATGGCTGGTCTCTGCATACTGGCTAACATTTCTAGTTTTTTTTTTAAATCGCAGGAAAAGAAGAAAGAAAGAAATAATAGTTTTAGAGTCATCATCATCATCATGTGACGGCAGCAGCTGTGATAAAGCTTACTTGGTACTCTTTGGCGACACTCGCTTATTGAAAAATTACATCTACACCATAGAATAGTTATTATAACATGTATTTCAAGCAATAAGCAGAAGTTTTGGGTACATCGAAGTCTGCTTTAGGTTGTATTTACTTTTATCACTAGCTAGGTACATCTTTACATATTTGCACAAATTACTGATTTTACAATGGATCTAAGCAGGGCAACCCATTCTATGCGTAATACTGAAGCAATGTGAACAAATTTTGTTAAACAAAGCACATACTGAAGGTAGTCACCTTACATTTTATTATCCCCTCGCTGACGAAGTCGAAGGGGATATAGTAATGCTGCCGTCCGTCCTTCCGTGCGTGCGTGCGTGCGTCCGTAACAAATTTGATTTTCCATCGATAACTTCAGTAATGTTTGACGGATTTTATTGAAATTTGATATGAACAGGCGGTACATAATATCAAAATACAGGTTAAGTTCAATTTCCGAGTATGTAGGTCAAAGGTCATAGCTCATTAAATATGTGAATCTGGTTTCCGATCCATAACTTTAGTATTGTTTGACGGATTTTAATGAAATTTAATATGAAGGTACATGGTATCAAAATACATGTACAGCCTAAGTTTGATTTCTGAGTATGTAGGTCAAATGTGAAAGGTCATAGCTCATTAAATATGCAAAAACACCTAATTATATACCAGTATGTGAAAATGTGGTTAACTTCCTTGCCTAGCAATGTAATAGGATAGTCTAATGGAGGTAACTTGTTCTGACGTATATAGGCCATTTGTACCCTGCGAGGGGATGCTACGCTTTGCGTTGACTTGTTATTTAAACTTTTACCCATGTAAACTTTGGTTGGATAAAGTGACGAAGTTTCTCTAATGTGTGTCTTCATGACATGAGTGTTAAAGACGTTCATTACAATTCTGTTTATACTACTTACCTTCATAGTCCTCCTCTTCCTGCCTCTCGTTGATGTTGAGAGTCAGTTCCTTCATCCTCTGTTTCTCTGCTTTCTCTGCCTACACAGAATAAATGATTAGGTATTGAAAGATGAAATAATGCTGCAAAATCCCAATAATAATAACTATATTAATAACACAGTAATAACCCAACAAAAAAAAACACCAATAAAGGTAGCTCACAATGGATAAACGAGAACGGGAAATAGGATCAATACATGAAGAAGTAAGATTGAAAGAAAGAGAAAAACAAAGGAGTTTCATTTCAATATTAAGTAAAGCTAATTGCTGACAAGAAAACCATCTAAAAATCATATTGCCCTTTTTTTCATAACTAAAATTTCACGTTAAATTGTAATGATAAATTCTCTATGCAGCATGCATACCTCCTCTCTGTTCTTGAGGTTAGCAGCTAGCTCTGAGTTGACCGGGACCTCAAACTCCTTGAACTGCTGCTTGTTTCCCTTCCGGGTCATCAGCACAAAGTTCACTGTGCCTGGATCCTCTGGTTCCTCGGCTGCAACAGGCTGGAGGAAGGGGTTAAAGTTCACCGGTTTGATGGCTGTCCGAGCCTTGATGTGGAGCGGCACCCCGATGTCCAGCTGAGTTACTTTCATGGACTCTGCATTCCTTTGCTGTGGGGTTGAAATAAAAGTACTGCTTTTATGCACAACACATACTTCAGGCCTGATAATTACCTGATTTAAATCAGTTTCCAGAAGTTTGTTTTTTTTCTTCCCGATTTCTCCCTAATTTTCCCTATATTTCCCTAATTTTCCCAATTATCTTACTCAAAAGGGGAAAATGTTGTTAGGTGCCATTCCCCCCCCCCCCCCCTGAATGCTTTTTTTTTTACTCAAGGGGGGGGGGGGGGGGTGGTTGAGGAAAAAACAAACCTATTTTGTTTTTAGTGCTCACTATCACCCCTGATACATACACTGATCAGATTTTGGGATGAAAAATTCAAAGTTCATGGGGTAATTACTAAATTTGATGGAAAATGTTCACAGATTCTCATTAGGAGACTTTATATTGTACATTGAATTCATATTGAGTATAGATACCATAGATAAGAATGCAGATCAAAATTGAAGGTCACATGATGAAATATTAGTGATGTAGTATGAAAGCAGGCAGCATGCTGGTGACTTAAATCGTACTAAATTAATTTGAATCCATGGAGGTAAATCTCTCCTAAAAAAACAGACAGAATTGAGAAGGTAAGAGAAGGAAAAGGTCAGAGTAGCGTCAAGTAGACAGGAATCAAAACTTGAGTTATTTATACTGAGAATGTTGTTCTTTCTATTCACCTGAATGTTTTCAGACAGCATCTTATCAAAAGCAGCAGTGAAGTCCTCATCTTCGTCACACTCCAATAGCTTAGGACCTCCTGTGATCACAGTAACCTATAATCAAAACAAAAAACAACAAAAATCATACATTACTTTTCTGTTCAGGTGACTTCATTAGGTTATCCCAGGTTGAAAAGTAAACTTACATATTGATTCTTACATGACAGGTTTCATTACAAAGCAAATCATGTTCAATAAATTTTAACCTGTGCTACTTGTCTGATATGAGGTCATCTATTAGAAATTACATTTGGACAACAAATCTGAACAGAGACAAGGATCATACTGTGAATTCTATTCGGATTTCCGATCCCACATTACGAGTTTAGTTTGTTTTATCAAAAAATCCTGAGATTCAAATTCATGTTTGACCTGAAATAAAATACAGGATCTGAATTCATATCATCAAGGCACGAATACTGTAT